>CAKAOH010039002.1:0-23228 GCA_916701665.1 Sebastiscus tertius
GCACGTGTACTGACAAGAACTAGAAAAAGAGATCATATTACTCCTGTATTAGCTTCTCTACACTGGCTCCCTGTAAAATCCAGAATAGAATTTAAAATTGTCCTCCTCACCTACAAAGCACTAAACGGTCAGGCGCTATCATATCTTAAAGAGCTCATAGTACCCTATTACCCCACTAGAGCACTGCGCTCCCAGAATGCAGGGTTACTTGAGGTTCCTAGAGTGTCCAAAAGTAGAATGGGAGCCAGAGCATTCAGCTATCAAGCTCCTCTTCTGTGGAGCCAGCTCCCAGTTTCAGTCCAGGAGGCAGACATCCTCTCCACATTTAAGAGTAGGCTAAAGACTTTCCTCTCTGATAATGCTTATAGTTAGGGCTATCTTTGGCCAGCCCCTAGTTAAGCTGCTATAGGCCTAGACTGCTGGGAGGCTTCTTATGACACACTGAGGTAACCTTAGAGCGGGGTTACACCTGGAGTGAGGTTATACCTGGAGCGGGGGTACACTTGGAGCGGGGTTTCACCTGGATCTGGATGTCACCTGGATTATGGCTGCATCTGCTGCCGCGTCTGCTGCCGGCTTGACACCAACTGCTACCATCATTAAATCATTCCGTCTGTACGAGGGACTACCAAGGCTAACGAGAGACTACCAAAGCTTAGTGACAAAGTGGCAGCCTGGAGAATGAGACTTGTCGGTCACTGCCAAAGACATCAAGAACTCCCAGCAAGCATGCTGATGCTGTAGGATCCAACGCACGGGCATCGATCACAGGGACGTCCCACACCAACATACATGGACGTACTGAGGATAGATGCTGGACAGTGCTGGTGAGCTAGCCAGATGTATGGTGGACTGAGATAGCTGGAAGCTCTGCTTGAAAGCCCGTCTGAGGACGACCCAATGATATCAATTCCGATAGTTGTATTATCACTCTTTTACATCCACTACTATTGGTTTTGAGTTATTAGTCCTACTTGTATTAGTTATTACAGCTGCTGTGCTGGTTGCCCTCTCTCTCTCTCTCTCTCTCTCTCTCTCTCTCTCTCTCTCTCTCTCTCTCCCCCCAGCCGGTCTCGGCAGATGGCCTCCTACCCAGAGCCTGGTTCTGATCCAGGTTTCTTTCCACTAAACGGGGAGTTTTTCCTGGCCACAGCGCGCTTGGTGGATCTTGTTGGGTCACTAAACTATGGTGTACGGTCATAGACCTGCTCTATCTATAAAGCGTCTTGAGATAACTTCTGTTGTGATTTGACGCTATATAAAAATAAATTGAATTGAATTGAATGGAGTCAGACACAGTATCTGTGGGTGAAACCTCTAACAGGTTAACAGATCTCTATTCTTTAGATGAAATCAACCAATGCTTGCAGCCCGGACACGTCAGGAGCATGTGGCGGCTGCCTGGCGTGGTGGCTGCCTGGCGTGGTGGCTGCGTGATTCACGCGTCGGGCGTTAACACAATGTGCATTTCAGCTGCGTGTCAGCTGTGTTTCTGCTGTTGCAGCTGCCAGCCCTTTCTTTCTACATAGAGTTTGCCTTTTAATGGCCATTTCATTTCATTATAAATATAATCTATATTTATTTTAGACTAAGAAAGGTTAAGAAACCTGTGGTAATTTTTAAATAATAGTAATAATCTACAATTAAAACCCTGTACTATATATATTCATGGAGCTCTCCAAGTCACTGCATGTTCTAGACCACTGTCCGGCGCATATTTCAGAATAAAAGCCTTGTGTTAACAAATGAAGGAATTCTGTCCACAGAAAAAAACGCTTGAGGGCTTTTACTTTGAAATGAAAGCAGGAAGTGTTGATTTAAAAATAAGTCATCTCCATAACATATTCTACATATAGACATCGAAACTGTAGTAATCTTGCTGGTATGATGACAATATACAGTCAATAGATCACCTTCACTGTCAGTCACATGTTCTACAGATGTCTCGACATCGAAACTGTAGTAATGTAGCTGATATGATGTTAATATACAGTCAATAGATCACTTTCACTGTCTGTTGCTGCTGTGAGACGCACTCGGCATGCGTCAAAAATAGGCGAGACATCTATTCTCTAGAAGAGATGCAGCTGAGATGCGCGTCTCACACGAGCAGTGTGGCTGCTCTGACCCGTTAACACGGACGCCAAATTATTAAACAACAGGGAACGCAGCCATCACGCACTGCTGACACGCTACCTCCTGACGCAGTGTGGCTCTGCTCTGGGACCTCCCTACCCATCCACACGCATACGTGGATCCACGTGCCTATGTGGTAGCATAAGGCAAGGAGAGCACACCTCCTTGCCCTTCCGTGTGCATACATGGAAAGCCAAAGGCACGGAGAGCAGCAGCAAAGACCCCCAAAACAACCATACCAGGCAATCCTCCCTGGCCTTCCATGCGCTTACATGGAAAAGCCACAGGAGGAGGTAGCTGAGCACCGAGTGAAACCCGTACAGTTTCAAACGACATGCAGTGATGCCATCTGCATCTACACAGGTTGCGCCCTTCCACGTACATACGTGGTTCCGCGCGCATACTTGGAAAGCATAATACAAGAAGAGCACACCTCCTTGTCCTTTCATGTGCATAAATGGAAAGCCAAAGGCAGGGAGCACAGCAGCAAGACTCCAAAAATTACCACACCAGGCAAACCTCCCTGGCCACAGGAGCCACAGGAGGAGCTAGCTGAGCACCCTGTGGAAACCCAGATTCAAACGACATGCAGTGATGCCATCTGCATCTACACAGGTTGCGCCTTTCCACGTGCATACGTGGTTCTACGCGCATACATGGAAAGCTAAAGGCAGGGAGCGCAGCAGCAAGACCCCAAAAAATTACCATACCAGGCAAACCTCCCTGGCCTTCCATGCGCCTACATGGAAGAGCCACAGGAGGGGCCAGCAGAATGGAAAGCTAATTAGACTATAATGATATACAGAGAGATAGTGATTTCGGATTGAGAGGATGCTGGCGTGTATGTCGCCGCTTCTCAGTCCCGTAGCAAAACTTCACTTTTGTGTAAATCTGTGCCTATATTCACTGCATGTAGGAATAAATTTCATTATAAGTTGTTGCTACACTTCACTGTCTGGTGTTGCTAACTGTTTGAAGATTGTGTACATTTGGCTCTGTGTGCTCACCTTCTCCACTGATCAGCTGTTAGCTGTTAGCCGCCGGTCAGCTGTTAGCTCCGCCGATCAAGCGATCCATCGGCGCTATCAATTTACTGTGGATTATCCAACGTCTGTCTGCTTCTCACGTTTGGACATCTCCATGCCACAACTTCAGGACTATCCACACTGTGTTCTGGCTACATTGCCTGCTGCTGCTGCGGTCTGAGGCTGGGAGCCTCCTCCACGGATTGCGGCTCTAGGAATTAGCCGGCACTCCACCGCTGCAGACATGGTGTTCTTCAAATACTCAACAACACAACTCCTGGACCTCTTCTGTCACTTCACTCCAAACTGCATTGCTGACATTAAATCCCTCGGACTCCTATGTCGCCCCTGTTATGTCCATAGAGCCTCCCGGTGCAAGTTTGTTTACTCAGATCATGGTATTCCCTCCGCACTGTCTGACAGGCGCTCCAACACGCAGCTACGACGTCATCACAACAAACCACACGTGTGCACCCTGAACAATCTGAGGCCCCTGGTTTGTGTTGACAGTGTCGTTCCCTCCATACCGCCTGCCCCAGCATTCACTAACAACAGTGCAACATTTATGCTGCAGAATGCTTGCTCAATTAACAATAAAGCTCTACTCATCCATGATATCATCACTGACAGGAAAATTGACTTTCTCTGCCTAACTGAGACTTGGCAAAATCAGCAGGATTTCATGGCACTTAATCAAGCCACTCCCCCTGGATATGTGTACATACAGAAGCCTCGCTCCATGGGTCGTGGTGGCGGGCTGGCTGTTATACATCGAGCTGACATCCTGGTTAAAGAACTCCCACTACCCAATGTCACCTCATTTGAGTGTGTCATTTTCTCTCTGGTTGGGTCTACACAGCTCTAGGTTGTCCTCATCTACCGCCCCCCTAAAGCCTCCACTACCTTCATGTCTGAACTGTCTGAGCTTCTCACCTCTGTCTGCTCCATGTCTCCATCTACACTCCTGCTCGGTGACTTCAATATTCATGTGGACTCCACCAGCTGCTCGTTTGCCACTGAATTCCTGTCACTGTTGGACTGTTTCAACATCACGCAGCACGTTAAAAGTCCCACCCACACTAAAGGCCACACGCTAGATCTGGTGTGCTCCACTGGCACAACTCCCACCCATCTGCAGTGCCTGGACCTCGCTGTTTCAGATCATCTCGCTGTTCTTTTCACTGTTCCTGTCACCCTCCCCAGGCAGCGCACAAAACGTACCATCCAATACAGGAACATCAAGACAGTGAGTACTCCAACGCTGAACGACCTGATAGCGACCCACCTGGCCTCGGATCCCCACGACACCTCTGCTGATGGGCTGGTTGCACACTACAATGCCACTTTATCTGGCTGCCTTGACTCCCTTGCCCCCCTCAAAACCCGGACTGTCTCCTACACCTGTCCCGCCCCCTGGTTCACCGCTGAACTCCGCACCCTGAAGACCACCGGCCGTCAACTGGAGAGGCGCTATAAAAGATCTGGCCTCACTGTCCACCTTGAGGCCTACAAAGAGCATGTGAGGGCCTACAAAGTAGCTCTCTCCCAGGCCAAAACACTGTTCTCCACCACCCTCATTACCAACCAACAAAACCACCCCAGAATACTGTTCACCACCATCAACAGGCTCCTTTGCACCCTCGATCCCCCCCCTCCCCTCAGGCGCCCCCGACCTGTGCACTAAGTTCCTGGACTTTTTCCAGGACAAAGTTGCGTCCATCCATCAGCAGCTCTTGGTGCCTGCCCCCCTCCGACACACACCTCAGCCACTGGGCGTGGCTCCGGTGGATGTTCGCCTGCCTCAGTGCTCCCTCTCCTCCTTCTCCCCTGTATGTGCTCCACAGGTTGCCAAGTTGGTCACTAAGGTCAAAGCCTCCACCTGTTCTCTGGACCCCATACCCACAGCCTTGGTCAAGGCTTGCTCACCTGCCCTGTGCCCCATTATGGTGAACATCATCGACTCCTCCTTGGCATCTGGTTTAGTACCCGACAGCCTCAAAATGGCCTCAGTCACACCCATCCTCAAAAAGCCAGGTCTGAACAGGGATGATTGCAACAACTTCCAACCGATCTCCAACCTTCCTTTCCTGAGCAAAATTCTGGAAAGAGCAGTGGCCGCCCAACTCCATCAACATATGGTCAACCATGAGCTCTACGAAACCTTTCAATCTGGCTTCAGACCACACCACAGCACAGAGACCACCCTCATCAAAATCACAAATGACCTCCTCATCGCTGCAGATTCTGGTCACATCAGCATCCTCATCCTCCTGGACCTCTCAGCCGCCTTCGACACAGTCTCTCACACCATCCTCCTCACCCGCCTATCTGACTACCTTGGCCTCACCGGTTCAGCTCTCTCCTGGTTTCAGTCCTACCTCACAAACAGAAAACAGTTTGTCACCATCAGAGATTCCAGTTCCACCCCGGCCCCAGTCAACCATGGTGTACCTCAAGGCTCTGTGCTGGGACCTCTCCTCTTCACCATCGACATGCTCCCCCTTGGTCAGATCATTCGCCACCACGGTCTCAGCTTTCACTCATATGCTGACGACACACAACTATATCTTAGCACCACACCATCCACCCAGCTCCCCCCACAGTAACTTGTAAACTGCCTGCATGCAATAAAAACCTGGATGTCATCTAACTTCCTAAAACTCAACAGCAACAAAACCGAGCTCATGGTTGTGGCTACCAAGGCCCTGCTCTGGAAGGTTGGAGATCTACATCTGGACATTGACGGCTGTTCTTTCTCCCCATCCTCGGATGTCCGCAACCTGGGTGTCATCCTGGACCCAACACTCTCATTCCAGTCTCACATCAGGTTCATCACCAAATCCGCTTTCTTTCACCTAAAAAACATCTCCCGTCTCCGCCAATCACTCTCTGACTCTGTAGCAGAAACCCGCTTTCATCACCTCCCGTTTGGACTATTGCAATGGAGTTCTGTCCGGGGTTCCCAGCAAAGCTCTTGACAGGCTCCAGTATGTGCAAAACTCAGCTGCCAGTGTTCTCACCCGCACCAAGCCCTGGCAGCACATCACCCCCACCCTCATCCACCTCCACTGGCTCCCGGTCAAGTCCCGCATCACCTACAAAATCCTCCTCCTCACCTACAAATCCCTCAATGCCCAGGCTCCTCAGTATTTATCTGACCCCCTCCACCCATACACACAGCCCTGGAACCTCAGATACTCAGGCACGGGTCAGCTCTCCATCCTTCACACAAAAATGAGAACTTTTGGGGACAGAGCTTTCAGGGTGACAGCCCCCACCCTCTGGAACTCGCTCCCCATAGAGCTCCGCAATGCACCATCTCTGGACAGCTTCAAGAGACTTCTAAAAACCCACCTCTTCACCAAGGCCTATGGCCTTTAGCTACTGTTATGTTCCATTTGTTGTGTTTATTTATGTCTTTGTTAAAGCGTCCTTAGGTTTCTTGAAAGGCGCTATATAAAACCAAGTTATTATTATTATTATTATTATTATTATTACAGTGAAGCCTTTTGATTCTTCACAGGTTGCACACTGAGGTATATGGCTAGACAGTTAAATGAGAGAGTCAAGCAGATATGCCTTAACATTTAGTATATATAGCCAGCAAGTTACAGAGCACTCATAGCTTTTTGTGCATCGAGGATGGCTCGAGCCTCCAGCCGGAGATAACGTTCATAAGCGGTTAATGACCATCGGCCCAAAACCTTGAGTGTGGAGACAAGAGCTGTCAATGCTGCCGTTGTCGCTGCTCCTATGCGGAGAGAATGTGTGGTGTTGCTCTGGTGGCAGTCCGCATGATTGGCAGAGGAGGCGAAGGTGTGAGGCAAACCAAGCCCGGCACATGGGCTTCCCCTCTTCTATGACAAAGAGTGGCTCTCGTTGGCTGGCTTGAGGCCAGCATCTCAGATAGTGGATCATGGAAGACGGGACAAAAAGCGGAAATAGCCTCAGAGATTAAAACGTTGTTTTAAATGTTCCTTCCTATCTCTATCAGTCTTGAGTGTTTTTAAAAATATGATGAAATAGTGAGTGTTAATGGTTGCGTCAACTATAGTGAGATCATGTGGAGGATCGAAAGATTTAGTGCGTGTAGTGAACTCGCCACCTCTAAGAAACCTGAAAAAATGCTGTGAGGAAAACAGTTTCTAATAAGAGGTCTGTATAAGGGCCAAAGCACCCTTTATGGAGGATGGCTGCAAGGATTTGGCTTCTCAGATTGTGAGAGATTGCAGCAGAATGGGACCCCGGTGGAGATTTTGACTGCACTTCCCAGAGATCTCCGCAGAACTGTGATGTCATCAAAGCCCGATGGAATGACGTCATCAATCTGCAGTGCGAACGCAGACCACGTTGGTGTTGCAGCAGCCTTTGAGGTGGATGGCCCGTTTGTGTTTGGAAGTACCCGGCTTGCTGGAGATGCCAACATGGACTTCAGGGCTTGGATTCTGGAGTTCATATTGGCGAGTGATGACTGGATGCTGGATAGAGCTGTCATGACAGGGTTGTCCTCCTGGTCCACGGAGCCGGCTGCCGGGGCTGTAGCTCGGATCGCTAGAGCTCGGACCGGGGCTCGGATCGCTGGATCTCGGACCGGGGCTCGGACCACTGGAGCTCGGACCGGGGCTCGGACCGCTGGAGCTAGGACCAGTGCTCGGACCGCTGGAACTCGGACCGCTGGAACTCGGACCTCTAGAGCTCGGACCGGGGCTTGGACCGCTGGAGATCGGACCGGGGCTTGGACCGCTGGATCTCGTGCTCTTTTGGAAGGGGGCTCAGCGGCCGTAGTTGGGACTGCAGTGGAGTTTCGGGAACTGTGTCTCCTTTTCTCAGCGGCTTTCCTGGGAGCGCAGAATTTGGAAAGATCTGCTGGTGGAGTTTCGCCATGGACGCTTTCCAAAAACATGTCAAAAAGCTCTTCATGAGAAGAACTGACTGGAGCCGTGATGTGGTTTTCGAACAGGACTTCTAAGAGCCTGGACACTGGCCATTCAGAAATGCTGGGAGCAGAACTTGAATGTCTACTTATCAGACGCGAGCTCCGGCGGATAGGGACCAGGCTCTTTTCTCCGATCGCTTCCTCTGCCTTGGATTGCTGTTGTTGTGACTCCATAGCCAGTCGTCCAGTCATGGGACCTCATCATGGACATAAATCGACATGACGAGCAGCATGGGTAAGTTGAAGCTTGTACGTGGAAAATCTGGTTGTTCTCATGTGTGCGAGCGGCTCGTAGAGGAAGCATCAAAGGTTGAAGCAGTTTAAATATGGCGCCCTGTATGAAATTTGCCAATGAATGCATAGAGGGGAATCAGCTGATGCATCAGCTGATGCATCAGCTGATGCATCAGATGATTGGGCTGGCTTAAGTTCAGCTGCTATCAGCTGATAGCTGTCATATGAGCAGAGCTTGACATCATGGCCTGCCTGAACTAACGCTACACTCGATATGATGTTATCCTGTTGGCATCATCGGTCTGTGACCTCCAGCACTCACTGGATCGGTTTGCAGCCGAGTGTGAAGCGGCCGGGATGATGATCAGCACCTCTAAAGGCCATGGTTCCCAGCAGGAAACCGGTGGAGTGCATAATCCGGGTGGGGAATGAGTCCTTAACCCAATTGAAGGAATTCAAGTACCTCAGGGTCTTGTTCGCGATTGAGGGGACTATGGAGCATGAGATTGGCCAGGGAATCGGAGTAAGGTATTGCATTCGCTTTACTGCACCATTGTGACGAAAAGAGAGCTAAGCCGGAAGGCAAAGCTCTCAATCTATCGGTCAATCTTCGCTCCTACTCTCACCTATGGTCATGAGGGCTCTTGGTTGTCAGGGCAGAAATAGATGACTCTTTATTCTGTTTCGTTAATATATATGCCCCAAATCAAGGAGCAGAAAGAGTAGGCTTCTTCAGCCTACTAGAAAATGAGCTGAAGAAGTACCATCAAGACCAATTTATTATTGGTGGAGAGTCACTCTGAGTCATCTCAGAGAACTTCAAAGCATCATTACACAGCTGGATCAGCTAGACACATGGAGGGTCAAACATCCACAATCCAGACAATACACATGGGTGAGGGTCAGCAATAACAGGGTGAGTGCAGCCAGATTAGACAGAATCTACATTTCACAAAACCTCAACTCCAGATTAGTTACCAGTTGTTGGTTTCACTGACCACCATTTTGTTAGCATGGATCTGATCATCTCGCCAGGTGAAAGGGTTCCTGTTGGCTTTTTAACAACAAGCTCCTGCAGGACAGTATTTTCTGCAAGAGCTTTGAGTGTTTTTGGCAAAACAGGAAAACCAAAAAAAGTTGATTTTGTTTCTTTGAAGCTGTGGTGGGAGGTTGGAAAGGCACACATTTGTGTTTTTTGTCAGCAGTACACCTCCCATTCCACTGGTAAGATTAACATAGCAGTCCAGCAGCTTGAAACCGGCATTAGGGATATTGAGAAGGGGTTACATAAGGACTCAGAACCCAGTAAGGGTCATCTGCTGCAGGAGAAGAGGCTGGAGTTGAGCTCCTTCCTGCAGGAGAGAATCAAGGGGGCTCTTGTCAGGTCTCACTTCCTCCAGCTTAAAGGCATGGATGCCCCAAGCTCGTTCTTTTTCAATCTGGAGAGATCGGTGGCGCAGAGGAAGCAGATGATCTGCCTTAAGCTCCCAGGAGGCAGAGTGACCACCAGTCCGGGTGAGATGAGGCCATGCGATGGACTTTTACGCTGACCTCTTTGGGATAGAACCTTGCAAGATGGAGTGTCGCACGGAGCTCCTGGAAGGTATTCCTCAGCTCAGCCCAGAGGAGAAAGCTGCTCTGGACTGTGAGCTGACTCTGGAGGAGTTGACAGTTGCTGTCAACCAGATGGCATCAGGACGGGCACCAGGGATTGATGGTCTCTCCGCTACATTTTTATAAGCGCTTTTGGAATACCCTTGGGCCTGAGCTACATTGTGTTTTGTTAGTGTCTTAGAACTGGTTTTCTTCCTATCTCCTGTCAGCGAGCAGTGCTCTCCCTGCTGCCCAAGAAAGGAGACCTGGCTTTACTCAAGAACTAGAGGCTAGTTGCCCTCCTCTGTTCAGATTATAAGGTGCTTTCCAGAGCCTTATCGAACCGATTTAAGGACATCCTGGAACTGATTGTACATACAGTCCAAACTTATTGTGTTCCTCACTAGACAATCATGGACAACATTTTTCTCATGAGAGATGTGCTTGATGTGTGTAGATCGGACCATGTTAATTTTGGGATTGTCTCTCTGGACCAAGAGAAGGCTTTCAACAGGGTGGATCACACTTATTTGTTTTCTGCACTTAGGGCTTTTGGTATTGGCGATGGTTTTCTGGCTTGGGTTGGTTGTGCACAATGTATGGTGAAGATGGGGGCAGGGCTGAGTCGGCTGATTCCTGTACAGCAAAGGATAAGGGAGGGATGTGTTTTTTTCTGGTCTGGCCAGCATTGGGTCCAGGCAGCAGCTCTCTACCTGCCGGTTGTTGAAGGGGGGCAGGGACTAGTAAACATCCAGTCCAAAATTGCCTCATTTAGACTGCAGTCTGCATAAAGACTGCTTTAAAACTGCGGCCCAAGCTGGCTTGACATCGCTCGATTGTTGCTAAGGAGAGCAGGACGATTGGGATACGACAAACAGCTCTTCCTCTTGCAGCCTGAGGACGTGGCCCTTTCTGGACTTTCAGCGTTCTACACCTCTGTACTGCAGGCATGGCAGATTTTCAACATCACTCGCACTACAAATGAAAGACCGGGCATGTGGCTGTTTGGGGAACCTTTGTTCTTTAACAACTTTAAAAGGACTCAAACACTGCAGTCTGCTAGTCTGCGGGCCAAGCTCAGAGAGGCTGGCTGCACCAAACTGGGCCATTTGATGAAGATGACGACAACATCGTTGCCCTGAGAGAGAGCAGTAACATCACCTCTGTCAGGCTGATCAATAGAGTGGTGGAGGAAGTCTGTGCTGCCCTGCCACAGTCTCCGAGAGTGTTTGCAGAAGACCATACTCTGTGCGACCAGTGGACGGAAGAGGGCGAGTATGGTTTCCCCTCTCTGACTGTCACCCCAGCTGTGGGGGAATGGCAGGAAGGAAGAGGTCAGCTGCTGATGTTCACAATTCCCCAAATGGACAAGTTTCAGTCTGCAAGCAAAAAAGAACTGTATCAGGACTGCGTCAAGGTTCTGAACCTGCGCTCTCTGGCAGGAATAAAGGGGTCGAAGTGGACTGGGTTGTTTGGTCCGGAATTTTCCCCGAAAGGCAGCTGGCGTAACCTGTACAAACTGCCCGTTGAAAAGCGGAGAGCAGACCTCCAATGGAGGGTTGTGCATGGGGCAATAGCCACGAATAGATACAGAGCGCGCCTGGATCCTGAGCTGGGGGAGGAGTGTATTTTCTGTTCTCACGTTGAGACACTCGAGCACTTATTTGTTCAGTGTCCTTGGCTGTCGGCAGTGTTTGACGTTTTGAAAAGGTGGTTTCAGGGTCTGGGGGAGTTTTTTTCTTTTGATTTGTTTTTTTTTGATTTGTTTTTTCTTTTGATATCTTTGGTCCTAAATACAGTGCTAAAAAGAAGACTGATGAACTTTTTGTCTGGTTCTGCCAAGTTGGCCATCTGGCTGACGTGCAGGAACCGGGCTCAGGGTGCTGGCAGCGTTGACTTGGTACCGGTTCTGGAGGGACTGCTGAAGGCCCGACTGAGGGTGGAATACACATACTACCATATGATGGACAATGTGCAGACCTTCAGCCACATATGAACTGTTGGGGGGATTTTATGCTGTGTGGGGGAGCATGGAGAGATGATTATTAATCTCTGATCAGAGATTTACGTTGCTGGTTTTGAATGACTGTTATTTTTTTTGTTGTGTGTTCGGCTCATTGTGATGATGAGACAGTGATCTGGTTTCTCTTTGGTTTGAAAACCAAACCAAACCTCTCCTCTCCTCTCCTCTCTCCTTCTTCTCACTTGTTTCTCCATCCCACCAACTTCTTCTCCTCCCCTCCTCTCCTCTCTCCTTCTTCTCACTTGTTTTTCCATCCCACCGACTTCTTCTCCTCCTCTCCTCTCCTCATCCTCTCCTCTCCTTCCCTCTCCTCTCTCTCCTCTCCTCCTTCTCTCCTCCTCTCCTCTCTTCTCCTCTCCTCCTCTCCTCTCCTCTCCTCCTCTCCCTTTTAACAGCCCAAAAGAGGAGTAATCTCTTATGTTAGTGAAGCGGTGCTTTGTGATGATCTAGCTGTGGCACCGTGTTCCTCCCCAGGCGAGGAGCTAAATTACAGCAACCTTCACATCCAGCAAAGAGCATCGCACAGAAAATTGTCTCTCTTTGGGAAAAAATTCTATCTCAATTTAGTCCTGCAATAACAGAGCAAGGAAGCCAGAGGGAAGATACAACCCCTCTATCCCACTCTCTATCTCACCTAAACATGGTGTTATAAAAAGGGGTCTTCTTTCATATCCTATTGTCCCCTGGATCCCCGACTTCTCTCCATGTCTTCCTCTCTTTTGGTCCTGATTCTGTATTAATCTCTCTTTCTCTGTTTCTGTCCTCATCTTCATCACAGATCATCTGCACTCAGCACTGTTTGTCCTCTCATGTCTTTAGATCTTTGTATCTGTCCTCATCTTTCTCATAGATCATCTGCTCTCAGCTCTGTTTGTCCTCTCACGTCTTCAGATATTTGTTTCTGTCCTCATCTTCCTCATAGATCATCTGCTCTCAGCTCTGTTTGTGCTCTCATGTCTTTAGATATTTGTTTCTTTTCTTACGTTTTTCTCTTTCCTGAAACACACTTGCACAGACAAACTGTTGAAATTCCTTCTTGTCACTGATGGAGGCCGGTAGAGGCCGATATATCACTTTGTTCCTAATTTCCTGTTTTAAAGGAACAACGTGTGACAGATTTTGATCTTTCAGTGAAAACCACACTGATGTCTTTAGACTAAGCGGAAGCAGAGTGATTATCTCTAAACATTTGGTGAAAAATGTTTGTGTATAACATCTTGAAAAATTACATTTAACTTCATCATAGTTTGACATGAGAATAATTGGATTAAAGTTTTAGAAAGAAGTGTCTCAAAGCTCTAAATGTCTTTACAAGGAAAGTCTGCAACACTGAGCAGAGTAGAAGTGTGAGCATAGGAACATTAATTATTCATTAATTTTTATTGAAAGCACTTTTAGATGTCAAACAAATGCCAAACTATATGTAAAGTATATCACACACACACACACACGAATAAAGCTCTCAGCTCAGTAGCTTGGCGTGCTCGTTGGCGTGCTCGTTAGCGTGCTCATTGGCGTGTTCGTTGCCGTGCTTGTTAGTAGCTGTTACAAAGACAATTATCCTTTAGCCAATCGCTCTGCAGCATGATGCTTTGATATCAGCCAATAAGAACAGCAGCTGAGGAGATGCTTGCACACAGTACCACACACACACACACACACACATATTAATGTGCAATAGAGCATGTGAATGCAAAAATTACAGTCAAAATAGTGACATGAATGCAGATGTGAAGTTGCACCCACAATACTGTACGCTCCCAGACACATGCACATTTTCACAATACACATTTAAACACACTCACACGCACGCACGCACACACACACACACACACACACACACACACCCACACACACACACACACACACACACACACACACACACACACACTGAGGGCAGGCTGATCTGACTGAGAGGGAATGATTTCACCATATACTCATCTCAGGCTCCATGATTATGGCCATCGGTAGAAATGGCAAATAATGGCGGCAATGTGCTGTGAAATGAACCCCATTGTGTGTGTGTGTGTGTGTGTGTGTGTGTGTGTGTGTGTGTGTGTGTGTGTGTGTGTGAGCGACAGAGACAGAGAGACGGGTGGTCTGGGTGAAAAAGAGGATGCCGGTCCACAGAGGTTAGAGAGAGAAACAAGAGATGAGTGAAGATCATGAACCCACTGAGTGTGTGTGAGAGAGAAAGTGTGAGAGTAAGACACACACACACACACGCAGTCAGACTGTGTATTAAAATATCCCTGATGTTTCCTGACAGGTTATTTCTTATAAACTTTTAAAGCCAGAGTACATTAAAGACGCTGATGATTTAGGAGCAGCTGGATTAATAAGACCATTTACTGTTAGTAAACATGATGATGTATTTCTGTGGGTGGTACCGGTGTTACGCAGTTTTACCGGTATTTCTGTGGGTGGTACCGGTGTTATGCGGTGTTACCAGTATTTCTGTGGGTGATACCGGTGTAACGTGGTGTTGCCAGTATTTCTGTGGGTGGTATCGATGTTATGTAGTGTTACCGGTATTTCTGCAGGTGGAACCGGTGTTACGCAGTGTTACCGGTAATTCTGTGGGTGGAACTGGTGTTACGGGGTGTTACCAGTATTTCTGTGGGTCATGCAATTAATTCTCCGAACGCGTTTGCTAACGCTGGCAAGCAAGTTTTGTTGGCTTGTTTGCACTATATTACTGGTGTTACGAGGTGTTACAGGTATTACATGTGTTACACTGTTTTACGCGTGTTACGCGTTATTATGCTATGTTACGCAGTGTTACACTGTGTTACACTGCATTGTGTGGTGTTACATGCTGTTACACAGTTCTACCGGTGTTACTAGTGTTATGCAGTGTAACACAATGTAACACATGTAACACCGCATAAAATGTAACGCTGTCATACGCTGTTACGTGGCGTTATGTGGCATTACAGTTTTATGCGGTGTTACATGTGTTACAGGGTTTTGCACAGTGTTACGCGGTTTTATGTGGTGTTACACGGTTGTATGCTGTTACACAGTGTTACGCAGTGTTATACAGTGTTACACAGTGTTATGTAGTGTTATGCAGTTTTATGCAATTTTACGCTTGTTACATGGAGTTACGCAGCTTTACGCGTGTTAGGTGGCGTTACTAGGTGTTACACAGTTTTATTCGGTGTTACTTGGTGTTACCGGTGTTACTTGGTGTTACTAGGTGTTATACGGTTTTATGCGGTGTTACTTGGTGTTACCGGTGTTACGTGGTGTTATTAGATGTTACACGGTATTATGCGGTGTTACATGGTGTTACGTGGTGTTACTATGTGTTACACTGTTTTACGCTGTGTTAACTGTGGTGTTACATTGTGTTACGCAGCATTAAGTGGTGTTAACGATGTTACGTGGCGTTACAGGGTTTTGCACAGTGTTACGCGGTGTTATGCTGTTACACAGTGTTACGCAGTGTTATACAGTGTTACACAGTGTTATGTAGTGTTATGCAGTTTTATGCAATTTTACGCTTGTTACATGGAGTTACGCAGCTTTACGCGTGTTAGGTGGCGTTACTAGGTGTTACACAGTTTTATGCGGTGTTACTTGGTGTTACCGGTTTTACTTGGTGTTACCAGGTGTTACACAGTATTATGCGGTGTTACTAGGTGTTACGTGGTGTTACTATGTGTTAACAATGTTACGTGGTGTTACGTGATGTTACGTGGTGTTACATGGCATTACACAGTAATGAAGGGTCCATCAAATTAACCTTTATTAGATGAATTGAATATTTTAACTAGGGTTGCACCGATTTCATGCCTCACTGTTTGGAAGAGACCTGGATTATTATGTTATGTGTAAGGAAACATCAGAAACAACTTTGTAAAACTTAAATATAACAAATAAATATGTGGATAAAAATTGATTTAATTTGGTCGCATATGCAAAAAAAACAACTCTGGAGCCCTGGACTGAACCGGGGAATAAGGAGCATTTCCCCCATACTGCCAAAGTAAAGTACAAACCTGTTGAGAGTACTGAGCAATATCACCTCTTCCTGCTCTGAATACAGGTGAAGTGCACTGACAAGTTGATCTAGATTTTAGATCTCAGTGACACACTTAAAGTGTTCCTTCGGTTCTGTTTCCTCTGCCTCTCTGCACAGTGCCAGTTTACCGGTTAATTGTGTCTCCATGTCCGACCATCATTGGTTACACTGCTCACTGTTTTCTGCCTGCCTTCAAGCTTCTGTCCCAGCGAGCCTCTATTTGCTCATCTCTGTGTCTATAAGACCCTGCATTGCATTTCTTTATTGTCTGGTGAAATTGGTGTCTGGAACAAAACCGCCATGACTTGATTTGAGCTTATTATAGTGTTGCAGCTGTTTTTTTCCTTTCTGCCTCTCTTCCCTCTTTCTCTATTTCCCCCTTTAGAGGTGTTTTATCCATCCATCCATCATCCATCCATCCTCACACTCAGATGCTTGTTAAAGATGGAAGCAGTCATCCAAAAGAAAATAACAGTAAGCCTGTGTGATACTCTTTTTCTGTATTTTCTGCTCTCACTCAGATCCAGCCTCATCACAAAGAGTTGCCGTCTAGTTTGAAGTGTTGAAATGAGAGCAGAGTATTATATTAGCTGTGTCTGATATAAAATTCTGTCTAAAGTGATGGCTGCGCTGAGCGTCGCTCCTCTTTTGAGTCATTTTGAGTCGTTTGAGGAGACAAAATGCTGCTCGGCGCACTAACAGGCCCTCCGATGATTGGTTTGTCTCTACGGAGAGCACACACTCTCTGGTTCACAGTTGTGATGATACCAGTGTGTTTAGATGTGTACGTCTGGTCTAAACCTACAAGAGAAATGAAATGCTGCTAGTTTCTTTTTGTGACTTTCACATTCAAGGGCCATGGGACCGTAGGTCGAGCTCTTTATATGAGACGTTGAGGCTTTGAGGTAGAATCCTGTCTAAAAAGAGAAATGTAGTAATACAACTTTAAGTTACCAACATTCCACATTTCGTCAATGGTTAAATCGTGTGTGTTTAGGGGGGATATATTGGCAGGAATGGAATATAATATACAGGGATCCTGGCCCCGCGGGGTCGGGCGCACCACTGGCCAGTCTCGCCTGCACCGTCGGGGAGGTGGAGCGTGAGCGCCTGCAATAGGACCCGAAAGATGGTGACGAGAGGTTAACGTCACGCTGCTGTAAAGTGGTATCGATGCAGTTCTATCGGAGCCGTTTTGCGAGTACAAACACATGAGCACTGTATCGGACCCGATACTCAATACTGGTATCAGTATCAGTGCATCCCTAACCTTAACCCAAATAAAATACATGGCTCCTACACACCAGCCTCTATACGCTGTGCCCTGCGCTCTTCTCACTGTTGCTCCTGTCCCTCCTTCTCAGTATTGTCCTGAAAGTGATGGTTTGCGCTTCACCAGTGTTGGACCTTGTCCTCGTCTCCAAAACTCAGAGATTCTGAAAGATTTAAAGTCACATCTGCACCATTTGGATGATTCGGCTCAGGAAGATGTCAAGCGTTTAATTAGGGATAATCTCACTCTATTCTCAGACACTCCGTCCCGCACCACTCTCCTCTCACGTGATGTTGGTGATTATTCCCCGCATTAACCCTACTAAACGGACACTCCTCCATCAGGAGGTTAGTTACCTGCTAAAGAATGGTTTAGCTGTCCCCAGTTCCAGTGCGTGGAGCTCCCCGTGTCTGCTTGTGCGCAAACCGGATAAAACGCCGCGGTTTTGCACAGATTTCCGGAAAGTAAATGGAGTAACAAAATAGGACTCGTATCCTCTGCCCCGAATGGAAGACTGTGTAGCCAGGGTTGGTTCAGCTAAGTCTGTCACCAAACTTGACCTGTTAAAGGGCTATTGGCAAGTCCCTTTGACTGCTCGTGCATCTGAGATTTCCACTTTCGTCACTCCTGACAACCGGTTACAGTATACAGTTATGCCATTTGGTCTCAGAAACTCACCTGCTACATTCCAACGCCTCATGCACATCGTGTTAGCTGGTGTTCGGAACTGTGAGTTTATCTTGATGACATTGTGGCACACTCACGTTATTTTTGCGAGGTTGAAGAAAGCTTCCCTCACTTTGAATCTGGCCAAATGTGAATTTGGTAGAGCCACTGTTACCTATATAGGGAAACAGGTCGGCCAGGGTCAGGTGCGCCCGCTCGCTGTTAAAGTCCAGGCCATCCTCAATTAACCTGTGCCGAAAACCCGGCGTGAGCTCCCCCTTTTCCTTGGAATGGCGGTCTACTATCGTGGTTTTTGCAATAACTTTGCAGATGTTGTTACTCCCTTTACTAGTTTGACTAGTGCCCCAAAGGCCTTTGTGTGGTCACCTGCATGTCATCACGCCTTTGAGTCTGCCAAAGCTCTTCTCTGTAGCACACCCGTCCTGGCGGCTCCTGACTTTGCTCCCTTCAAGCTGGAGGTGGATGCCAGTGCCAGTGGTGCCGGGGCGGTGTTGCTGCAGGAGGATGAGCGGGGCATTGACCACCCGATTTGCTACTTCGCAAAGAAGTTTAGTTCGCAACAGGTAAAGTATAGCAACATTGAGAAAGAAGCCATCTCCCTGCTGTTTGCGCTGCAGCACTCTGAGGTTTATGTTGGTTCAAGTTTGCTGCCCGTTGTTGTGGACACCGATCACAAACCCCTTGTTTTTTTGGCGCAGATGAAAAACTCAAATCAGAGGCTGATGAGGTGGTCGTTGCTTGTACAAGACTTCAACATAGAGATTCGTCACAAGAAAGGGACAGAAAATGTGTTGGCTGATGCGCTCTCTCGTGTTTCTAAAATGTTCCTGATTATCAAACATTTTGGGGGAAATGTTTGATTTTCAGGAAGGGGGGTGTTACGGCTCCAGCCGTACATTGAAATGTATTTGTATTTTGTGTCAGAGTGAGTTTCTCTCCATCTCGTGAGGATCTTTGTGTGACTGTATTTTGTGAGTGAGTGTCTTTGTGTGGTGAGGATCTTTGATTTCCTATTTAGGTGCTCGCTTTCTGATTGGCTGGAGGTGTGGGTTCGGTCTGGGTTGTGTCTGCTGCTGATTGGTCCCTCCATCATCTCAGCAGTTTAAAATGCTCTGGTGCCCGACAGCTACCTGACAGCAGCCTCATTCTGTCCTCGGCCTCCAAACCTTAGTGGTTAAACTTGTAACTTAGTTTGGATTTAGTAGCCTTAGTGCCCTAGTAGTTCTTGTGAAATTATATAACTTGTAATCATCTTTTTCTTTGTTTAAAAAATAGCAATTGTTTTGTAGGGTGAACTGCCGTTTTTCTTTTTAACTTTTTCTCCTGTTTCTCTGCTGTATCTTAGGGAGCCAGACTTAGTAGCTGTATTTTTGTTTGCTTGATTATTTTTGTTTAAGGTTAGTCAGAAAGATGGTTAGATAGATAGTTTGTTTAAAAGATAGATTTTGTTGTAGTTCACCCTGAGTTATATTGTCTCATTGTATTGTTTGTTAAATTGAGTTTTGTAATACATCATATTTTACTTATCTCAAAATCTAGCCCTGGGAAATGGTTTGGGGACCGGGGAGGTTGCGCTCCGACCCCCCTAGACAGGGGCGTAACAATAACTCATGCGATATTTCTTATTGTGTAGCATATGGACAACACAATCTGTAGCTTCACATTAAAGACAATAAATAATAATAATTTTGGTCAAACCCAATAAGGTTATGACATCATACGGTCCATCTCCATGACTGTTGATCACCTTCCAAGGTTCTATCAACTGGAATGCATTGGTACTGATTAACAAGTCAACATCCGCTCTTATACGAGGAATCTGAAGCTCCTTATCACTGATGATGTTGTCTGTCGACACAGGCATCTTTTTCTGTTTAAACACATCAAGAAGCTCGTAGACGTGCTTCCCAGACAATTCAGAGATTTGCAAGCCATTAATAAAGCAGAGTGTTACAGCTTTATTATGACCCATTGGTGAATTTCAGTTCTTCGCCCTTCAGTGTTTTACATTACATTTCTAGAGACTGTTACTTTGGAAAATCTCTAAATGAATCCAGTAAAAATGTTTGATTTTCAGCATGTATGTAGTCAGAGATGTAAGTAACACAGTCTGTGTGATCACAGAGACGGCACTCAGCAGTCCATTAGCTAGTTGCTAACAATAGCAGCTGCTCTCATTCAACAATGTTGAGTTGAAAAAAATGTGCATGTAGGCTGAAATTCAACCGTGGTGTTGTTCTTTCGGGAGATGCAGTGACTTAACATTAAAACAAGTAAGAGTAGGAGAGCTATGATGAGTAAAGAAACTAACTAACTAACTAACTAACTAACTAAAGTCCGCCAGCCACTAGGCTAATTCATGGAGTGTAAAATACCACAGCCATGCAGAAAGTGCCCTGAGTATATTTATTATTCTCTTAAATGTATTCTCTTTATCCATCCATGGTCAGCTCCATCGGGGCCGTTTGAATATATTTTACAGAAATGTCAGTATCTGGGTGCTCTACAGTCGTAGCGTCGGCCCATTTGACCACGGAGACGAGAGCGACGGCCGGCTCGACCGCACGTTTACTGTCCGTGACGGAGTTAGCATGCAACTTTAGCTCTGCTCTGTCTAGCTCTGCTTTTCCTGTCAATGTGTGGAACCCAAAGTGTTTCCATCCTTTACTGGATGTGTAGTGTTTACCACGCTGGATTTAACATGGGAGGGTGCAGGTCGTATCCACGCTGACCCTCCAACGGTTTAGACTTTCTGAGGTTTGTTTTGGTTGATGGATATGGAACGGACATGATGTCACTTCCTTTTATCTCCACATGGACTCACTCAAATGAAGCAAATATATCGATTCTGGTATTAAAAAATCTATTTAGAAATCGTAAAAAAAAACAATCTTCAATGTTGGATGCTTTGAACCAGCAATTGGAGTGACTAGAATCTGACTCTTCTCATTAATGAAGTGTTTTTGCTATTTTCCTCTTTGTCTTATTCTCTTTCCTCCTGTAGAAAGCTTCCAGTCCTGGTCCTGGTCCCACCTCTACTCCCCCCATGGCCCGATCCTCCTGCTGTCCTCACCTCCCCTCTCCTTTTAATGACATCTGATCATTTTTAAAGGCTAGTCGGCAAAAAGCCTCAAAGAGACTGAGCTCCCCACTTTAGGTTCATTACGTCCAATTAGGTTTCCTTGTCCTTCAGTAGAGTTCAGAGTGGTGCATCGGTGTGGGGACCAGCAGCTGCAAACTATGTAAAATACTATTATTTCTAGCTTCTTTATATGCCTCTTTTACCCTCATTCAAAACATTATTGATCATCATCTAATCCTAACCCTATGGAGTAATATTAGTTTTAAAATGGTCCCTAATACTGTATGTATTACATAATCTACAAAATGAAAAATAAGATTTACAAATGTGTAATTTTGGGTACTCACAAATGTGTGTTCCAATCTACACACACATACTAATCAATTTGAACACACATAAACTGTTTTACAAATGCACGCATCACAACCTGAATAAATATTCATTTTTACGTTCAGATTTTTAACTTCAACTTCACGGATCTAATTATTGTTACTTTTGAAAAGCTTCCTGTGTGCGCACAGATCGCCTGACGCGTGAAGACATAGTATAGTATGTCCATCAATTTCATGAAAGAAAGTCATAGTATAGTATGTCAGCAAATTTAATGAAAACATTTCACAGTATAGTATGTCAAAAAATTGGATGAAAAAAAGTCATAGTATAGTATATCTTCATATTTTGGGGAAAGTCATAGTATAGAGTCAAAAATGTGATGAAAAAAACTCATACTATAGTATGTTGAACAATTTCATGGAAAAAAGTCATAGTATAGCATGTCAAAAGATTTAGTGGGAAAAGTCATACTATATTATGTTGGAAAAATGTCATAGTATAGAATGTCAGAAAATGTAATGAAAAAAAATCATACGTCGAGAAAGTTTTTGAAAAAAAGTCATAGCATAATATGTTTAATCATTTTGGGGAAAAAGTCAGTATAGTATGTCAAACAATTTTATGGTAAATAGGTCATACTATAGTATGTCAAAACATTTCATGAAAAAAGTCATAGTATAGTATGTCGATAAAATTTGTGGAAAAAATCATAGTATAATATCTTTAATCATTTTGGGGAAAAAGTCATAGAATAGTATGTTCAAAAATGTGGTGGAAAAAAAGTGATATTATAGTATGTCGAAAGAATTTTATGGTAATAAGTCATAGTATATTATGTCGAAAAAGTCTGAAAAAAGTCATATGTCGAGAAATTTAATGAAAGCAATCTCGAAAAAATTTGATGAAAAAAAGTCCTAGTTTCCAAAGATTTTGTGAAAAAAGTGATAGTATAGTATGTTGATAAATTTCATGATAAAAATCTTACTATAGTATGTTGAAGAATTTGATGAAAAAAAGTCATAGTATAGTATGTTGAAAAATTTTGTAGAAAAAGTCATAGTATAAAATGTCAAGAAAATTTTGTTAAAAAAGTCATAGTATAGTATGTCGAACAATTTAATGAAAAAAAATCATGCTATAGTATGTCGGAAAATGTAATGAAAAAACGCCTAGTATAGTATAGTCGAGTATAGTATTTTGAAAGATTTTGTGGAAAAAGTCATAGTATAGTATGTCTAACAATTTCATGAAAAAAATCAAAAAACGTCGAGGACGATAATTGCAGAGTCGTCAGAGAACTTCTGCAGGTGACAGGTTGGTGAGTTGTGGGTGAAGTCTGCAGTGTAGAGGGTGAAGAGGAACGGAGCCAGGATCGTTCCCTGTGGGGCCCCCGTACTGCGCAGGCTGTATGGTGTTGAAAGCACTGGAGAAATCAAAAGAACATGATTCTCACAGTGCTCCAGGTGAGAGAGAGCTCGGTGTTGGAGGAAGATGACGGAGTCATCCACCCCGATGCCAGGTTGGTAGGCAAACCCCCCCCCCGATCCTCCTCCTCAGCTCCTTCTGCACAGTCTTCAGTTCCTCCTTGTTTCCTGACTTTCCTGACACCGTATGGTGTACGGTCATAGACCTGCTCTATATATAAAGCGTCTTGAGATAACTTCTGTTGTGATTTGACGCTGTACAAAAATAAATTGAATTGAATTGAAATGCAAGGCCCTCTTCTTGTCCTTGAGGAGAGCCTCCATATCTATTATATAGATTAATCCAGGGTTTATTGTTGGAAAAACACCTCACAGTCCTGGTGGGTACGGTGTTTTCCACACAGAAGTTGATATAGTCTGTGATGCAGTCAGTGAGACTGTCTATGTCCTCC
>CAKAOH010039003.1:0-44712 GCA_916701665.1 Sebastiscus tertius
TTTTGAGTTACTGTTGCCTTTCTATCATCTCCAACCACTCTGCCCATTCTCCTCTGACCTCTGACATCAACAAGGCATTTCCGTCCACACAACTGCCGCTCACTGGATCTGTTCTCTTGTTGGGACCACTCTCTGTAAACCCTAGAGATGGTTGTGCGTGAAAATCCCAGTAGATCAGCAGTTTAATACTCAGACCAGCCCGTCTGGCACCAACAACCATGCCACGTTCAAAGTCACTTAAATCCCCTTTCTTCCCCATTCTGATGCTCGGTTTGAACTTCAGCAAGTCGTCTTCACCTCGTCTAGATGACGTAATGCATCGAGTTACTGCCATGTGATTGGCTGATTAGCTATTTGTGTTAACAAGCAATTGAACAGGTGTGCCTAATAAAGTGGCCGGTGAGTGTATGTAGTGCGCTTACTTTGATCTTTACCGTCGGGTAGCGTGGCGATGTGTCTGGCCCAAGCCCCCAGTAAGAGCGGCAGTCGTTGATCCCAACTTTCGTAGAGGCAAACAGGCATTACAGTAACAGAATATGGATTCATATTTGATCAGCGCTGTCTAGTTTGACCGTTTGATCAGAGTTTGCGAGTGATTGACAGCTGCCTCCGTTGAATGAACAGCCAATAGGAACGCTCTCTCTCTGAAATGACCTGTGATTGGTCAAAGTCTCCCGTCACGGGCTAGATTTTCCTAAGCCTGAAAACAGAGCCATGAGGAGCAGAAGTCTCCCAGAACACTTGAATTACAACATGCTGAAAGGTTATTATGGGATTTTTTCCCAATGATGCTAAAAATACTCTGCCTACTGCTGCTTTAACTCTGATAAGGGAGTCTATCTATGTTCTTATCACAACGCTGTCAATGTGGAGACCCGACCTTGTAGAAAAGTCTTTGTGATGAAAGGTTTAAGTTCAAACACTCAGATAAAACTCAGAGAGAGTTTGGCTGTAACGAGGTGGAGTGCTTCACAGATTCTGGCCGACATCGTTGCAAATGTGATTTATGCTTACGGCGCGGCGAGGAGCTCAAATCTTTAATTACCGTGCAAATTACTGGCCACTGTAATTCATCAGTACACAACCACCAGAACCTCATTTCCACACTAATTTAATGAATAATTGCCTTCTTGGAAAACCTGCCTCTTCTAGTATAATGGCAAAAGGCCTCGGAGGATACGGCCACTAATGTGGAGCCGAGTTCACACGTTCAAGCTGCCGACTGCTACCTGTTTTAAATGAAACTCGTGACGGCGGCGGCGGCGGCGCGAGGATGAACCGGCTTTAATTGCATTGACGTTCACATCTTCATGCTGCAGGGAATTCGGCTATTGTAAAACAGGTTGTCTGGGATCTCTGGTGCTTTTATTTTTCCGATTCAGACGGTGCAGGATGGAGGCGGCTCATTGACCGTCTGCCTTAATTTGTTCCCAGCATGAGAGCGGCCACTGACCACAAACTCCCATCAGTGTTAAAACAGAAAGATAAAGCCAAGCAACTGTTTATTACTGAAGCCTGTGCATGATTTTTTGAGTCAAACTTGTTTCTACAACCACAGAAATCCATGTTTGTCACATATTGCCAGGGATTTTTTTGAGCTGCACAAGACTTTTGATTTCTTTTTATCATAATGCTTCAATCTCTTGTAAACTTTGAAAGTGAAAGATGTTTCTTCACTCAGAAAACTGAGATCTTTAAGGGAAAGGCGCATTTACTGATTACAGCCTCCCAGAATGTTCCTTTACTCCACAGAGAGACCCCCAAAACATAAATCCAATCCCTTCTCTATTGATTCAACCTGCCATGTTAACTCTACTTCCTTCAATAGAGAACGAGGGGATCCAAAGAGAAAGCCGGTACAAACGCGGCTGACCTTCACTCGCTCCGAAAGCACGAGATCCTGGAAAACCGCGGACTCGTATCCAATCAATTACTCGGTGGCTTAATTGATTTGCAAAGGTAATCACTGGGCACGCATCCACCGGGGGCAGAGTATTTGATGTTTTAATAAATGGTTTTACAGCAGAACTGGAAGACCGGATCGATTACGCCTCTGCAACTTTGATTATAGCACGAGTTGGGAGAAAAACAGCAGTTGTAGCAGCGGGGACGAGCCAAGACGATGCGATTGGTTGGGCTTATCTTTACTGTTGACGCTGAGGTGTTGTACAGCGGTGTGGTTTAAAAAATCAAAGCTGACCACATTACTCAATTTCCTCTTTACAGGAAGGAAACTGACTCCGGATGCTTACTGTAGATCTCTGCAGAAAATGCAGTAAAATGTAAAAATAAATAGGAATCAGAATCAGAAACCTACAGTTGACATTTACCATGATACATACCCAACACACAACACTTTCTTACACTGTGAAATTCTTTAACACTAGAAAAGCTGAGTCACTGTCACAGATCTTTGCTTTTCAAACTTTGAAAATGTCTTAGGATGTTCAAAATCCATTGTAATTTCCTCTTAACATGTACAGCATCTTTAAAACGGAGGCTGCATTACACTTGAAGAAGAACGAGGTCTTCACAACTTAAAGGATTTAAAGAACAAAATCTGTTTTTTTTCTTCTCGTTGTTGTCGCAAGTAGCATGAAGCATGATCTGACATGCAGCCTGCCTGGACTACGGAGAGCACTTTGTTTGAAGTTGCCCGTCACGTGAATGATGTAACTTGTAAGCTCGGACCACTGATTCGCCAAACATGCTTGCTTGCAATAGTAACTATAACTGTAATATAACAGTAACTGCACTATACCGTACACCGACTGTCTATCAATACTTCTCAGGTGCAACTTCAATTCATACCGTGCAATACTTTCAATTGCAACTTCAATTCATACCGTGCAATACTTTCAGGTGCAATTTCAATTCATACCGTGCAATAGTTTCAGGTGCAATTTCATTCCAATCACTGTGCAATATCATATTTCCACCTGTGCAATAGTCTGTTTGTTAATACTGTATATATTGTTCCCATTTTTATATTTCCTTCTATTTAAATTGTTGTAACTTGTAAGCTCGGACCACATATTTTATATGTCTGTCTACTTTTGTTTTGCTTTTGGCACTGTGTTGTATCTTGATTTTTGTTTTTTACTGCTGCTTCTTGTTTCTGCACTATCCCCTGTGCTGCTGTACACTGCACATTCCCCCCACTGTAGGACTAATAAAATAATATCTTATCTTATTTAATCTTATCTCAACGAGTACCCAAGTTGCTATGAAAGGTATCGGAGTAAAAGTACACATTTTATTTAGGAAACGTAGTGGAGGAAAAGTGAAAGTTGACAGAAATATAAAAACTCAAGTAAAGTAAAGTACTGGAACGAAGTATTATTACTTTGTTACACCACTGGATTCAACCGGCAAAATATGTTTCGATTCAATGTTTGTGGGTCAGCCAAACACTTATCCTCTATCTAAGACGGAAAAAGACAAAGCCCACCTTCACTGAGATTCATAAAACTGGTTACACATATGAAAACATTTGGTGTTGGTGCTATCAGGTGGAAGTCTGCCACGTCTCTCAGCCAAGCCACTGCAAGAATTTATGACTCTATAAATCGCCGAATCTGACACAGAAATAACCTCAAAAGACAAATACATTGCGTCTGATCTCGACGTAAGACACTGAACTTCACTGGAAGATGATTCATTTCAAATAAGATGCATCCTTTGACTTTCCTCTGTTCCTGTGTTGATCATTTATTCAGAGTGTTGTCCTCACTGCCGTTTGGTGAATAAACACTTGATGACTAAAAGTTTCTAAAGAGCTTGTAATGCTCTTAATGCAATAAATGTTTCATCCCCATGGTACTCCTCACATGGTTTACAGTCTCTTAAAACACACATTAAGTGTGATCAAAATGCAACACAAAGGCCTCACCTGTCAAATTAAAAGCAAGTGTGATATTTTGTTGTTTATTTCTAAGGGCCAGTGGACATTAATCAAATCTGGCGTTCTTAAAAAAGCAATGTAAATGTGCCGGGGTGAGCTAAACAACTAAATTGCAGCTAATGCAACAACAACCCACAGCTTTTTATAAACAAATAAGTTATTTATGAGTGTAATGATACTGAAACAATGCAGCTAATCAAAAAAGTAGCGAGAAGATTAAGATTTGTAGGACACAAAAAGTCACACAAGCTGCCTCTCGACACTAGAACATAGTCCTACCCTGACCTTTAACCTTTATCTGGACAGACTAACTACAACAAGCAACTACTCTGGAGTGATGTCAGCTTCATACTGCAGGTCTCATTGAACGCAGCCTAATGGGAAAGCCTAACAAGTTTGTTCTCCCTAAGTTTGCTGTGAAACTTTGCTCCCATGAGATTTATATGAAAGTCCTGTTGGATCTTTTTTCCAGATAACTTGAATAAAAGCTGTGATAATTTAAATGAGGACAAATACTCTGAAGTTAAACTTCACGGCTCATCGGAGGATCCTCTTTGTACACAGCTCCCCCACCTTCACAGTCTGCACAGAGCGGGAGGAAACGGGGCCTCTGGGAGGCTTTTTCTGAAGTTTAACATTTCCATGGGTTTACTAGTTGAAAGGCTGCCCACTGGCCAGTTTTAATTGCCTTTGGGGGCCATTAGGGCAGGTCATCCACCACTGCGGTCCAAGGCTGCATCTGCCCGTCTCGCTGTGAGATCAAACCATCTCATCTGAACCACATCCTGGTCAGACCACCACCGCCTCCAACACGAGGAAGAGACAAACTGGGAATTCCTGTTTATACGATCGATACACTCACAACGGGGGCTTTTCTCAAACCACACCCCACCTACTTCCACTCTGTTTGCGCGTTCGCGTGGAGGGTTCACCATATTAAGTGCCATCCCAAACCAGTTGGAGTGTGTCGAAGTAATCCCTTTTTACCTATATAAAAATGTGATAAACAATGATAAAAGTATTAATCCTATAACCCTGTGTTTATTACTGAAACAGCATACAACCATAGTGCTACTGTATTTTCACTAAGACCCCCAATGCTGTAACTCATAGCCTTAAGTGATGTAATGCAAACAAACTCCAAGTCACCTCGCAGCTGTGTAGAAAAACGATGCCACTGAAGGGGCCCAAAACAAGGGAATCTGTCTCTGACATAATGGATGTCGGGGAGGCGCCTAGAGCATGTATGTTATATGTTGATAAGTGGATATTTTGACAGAGACCAGTGAAAATGGAGGATACGAAGATATATTGCTGGGATAAGTTCTTTGATCTAGTATATATGGTTGTGTTTTGGAGCCCGCGAATAGTCGCTTTCCGGATCGGCTCGGGTTTGGTTGTGTTTTTGTCTGCTGATTTAAAACACAATAAAACTCTGCTTCTTGCATCATACTTGTACAGCATCAAGTGATTCATTTGAGTAACCTGTGTTGACTTTCTGACACCTTTAAAATTGAACATTAAAGAACATTGAACTGCGATCTCAGCCGTTCCAGGCCCAAGGCTTGAGATTTCCAGACTCAACAAGTGGAGGTGGGTTATATAACGCTCCGACAGCGAGCCTGCATCAATGCCGACTTACTGGCCTCGTGCAACGGCGTGTTGTGTTCGTCACGGAACACGCTCCGTACAAATGTAAGTTCCGTGCAACTACATGTACAAAAGTAAACTGCTCAAACTAAATAGATATTTAACACCGTAATGTTATATTGTATTTTGGATCATTTGATTTGATTGTAAAGTGTTGTATATTTGCAGGGACTGTTGCAAAAACCAAGCAGCTCCAGCTCATTTAACATCAGAGTTAAGATGTTTTAAAAAAAGAAAAGAGCAGTGTGTATGTTCTGTACTGAAGTATACATTATAGGCATTTTATTCAACTTTATACCGCTACTCCACTACATCCCAGAGATAAATTTGTACTTTTTACTTCACTACATTTGTCAGACAGCTAGAGTTACTTTTCAGATTACAATTATTTTGGTCTGTTGTTTTCTTTTTTTTCTTCTCCCGAGCCCCAACTGTGATGTTTGGTCTCCTTGCTCTCATCAGCGGTGTCTCCATTTGCAGCAGGCAGCTGTTTTCAGCAAAAAATGCTCTGTTAAACACAGCGTACACTACCTGCTCAGCTACAAACTGCAGACACACAAAGTTAGTGACTAGCTGGTGAACATAGTGGAGCGTTTAGCGGTTAAAGAGACAGATATTTCCCTCAAGACTTGGTGGTGGAGACCAGGAACAGAGATTGTTTTTAAAAATGTTGTAAAAGTCATGATTCTTTGCTTTTATGTAAATCACTTGGTGTTGCATTTTATGCATGAATTGTGCTATAGAAATAAAGTTGATTATAATTCTTATTATTCCGCGACCCTGAATAGGATAAGTGGTTACAGATAATGGATGGATGGATTATTATCATCATAGTTGTTGACGTCATTAAAAATGGGAGTGAATATATATATATATACATTTAAGACAGATTTAAGGCTTGCATTCGCCTGGTGGGCAGATACACGGTTTCAAATGATTTCCCCATAACAAGGATCATTTCAAAGTCTCTAACACGCCTTAAACCAAACTTCTTTGAGCATGTTTGGTTATAAAAATAATTAAGATTATACAATTTTTAAACAACGGAGAGATGAATGTGAGAATCAGGATGGAATCTGCCTTAAATGTTTAATTAATTTAGATACGATTACATCTGTCATCGTGCATCTTCAGCAGCACCATACAGAAGCGAAAAAGAGACATCGTCATCTATAACACTAAACCTGAAATTTACACTTGCGCTTGCAAAGGTCACAGACTGAGATGTAAGAAATGATTTATAGGAATAATCAAATCGGCCTGAGAGCAAACAAGTAATACGGCGAATCAGTGCTAAATCAAGACGGACGTAAAAGCAAATAAACAAAAAAAAAAAGCGCTGAACTGTGAGGGAGCTAACGAGAGCTGACTGAAGGTAAAGAAGTCATTTCTAAGGAGAAAGTGATGTATTGTTTGCGTGGCTGTGCCGACTGCCGCGCCCGGTGGCTGCGGCGGGGCCCTCAGAGAGCCGCGGTCCACCCTCACCTGATTATTTTTCACCTTGTTTACAGCGGCACTCCTTCATGGCACTGCCTCTATCTCCCCTCCCTGCATGGACCTGTCTCATTACGTCCATCTCAACAAGTCACTCAGCCGAGAGAGAAGGAGGGAGGCGGAGAGAGAGGAGGATGGAGGATGGAGGAGGAGGGAGGGGGGACAGGTAATACAAGGACAGGTGAGGAAAGACGATTAGAAAGAAATGAATATAGTCGGAGGAACATTGTCTAAATCCGTCCTGACAAGAGACGAGAAAGCGTTTAGTGTGGAAATCACTCTGAGCATGTAAATTCATCTGAAGCAGGACGGGCAGGGAAGGACAAAGTAGCACCTTATATATCAAGTGTGGCTCTGCTTTATGTCAGGAATTACGTCTTGGATGGGAGTAAACAGTTGTTACAGCACACGTCCACAAGTCCTGCAGCGCTCTCTGCATCTCATTAGTCTTTCCTCATACGCTGTCAGTCACAGAGTATCAGCTTAGACATGTATATTGGGGGAAATTAATGTATTTTCCTGTGAAATTGTCATGTTTGGGAGGTAGCATGCCCAGACTCTTAAACAGGAGCTAGCTCACCTGGTAGAGCCGGCGCCCCATGTAACAAGGCTGACAGTGTGTTCCAATCCGCGTACTTACACTTACTATTTTGAGTGCATAAGTGCGTTCACACTGAAGTACGGCAAAATGCAGCGCACTCAAAGTACCTGGATGTTGTACTCAAAATGGTCAAATCGTTGAGTGTGGAACGCTGGACACTTTTCACGCTCAATTGTCGCCATCTTGGCTACGTAGCGGAAGGGGCGGGACCACGACCACTATTCAAACATGTGAAAATGGCGGCATATGATGCAGGAGCTTTTGCGGTGCTGAACAACGTACCTTATAGATGTCTATGGGCTACGTAGATAACAGAATAAAACAATACGGAAACATACCGGTGCATTTTCAGCCAACAGGAGGACGCATCGTAGGCGTGGGCGACGACGTTGGAAACGTAATTTCCGTATTCTTGATCTACAAAGCAGGCAGATATTTTGGCGGGTAGTAGACGGGTGAAACCTGAAGGAGGCAGCGATGCAACACAAAGGATGCCAGCTGCCGTAAAACCCCGAAGAAGAAGAAGATATTTCGGCGCTTAGCGAGCCGCAGTGAAATGTTGCGATCGGCATTTCCGGTAAGTGCGCTGCAGAGTATTCGTTTAGTGTACGACCCTACCCCGTTGAAATTCACGCACTACTCAAGTAAGAACAGAGTGAACACAGTGCACTACATTGAAGTGTACTTCAGGAAGTACGTGGATTGGAACACACTGACAGTCCTTACTGCAGTGGCCAAGGGTTCGAACCCAACCTGAGGCCCTTTGCTGCATGTCATCCTCTCTCTGTCTCTCTCACGATCATTAAAGGCATTAAAAAGCCCCCAAAAAATAATCTAAAAAAAAAAAATAAAAGTTCTGATCTCAGCAGTGAAGCTGTTAAATAAAATATAAATGTCAGAAAAGGCCAAAAGTACAAAAATAAAACTCACACAACTATTCTTGATAATAACTGCAGCATATAGTTTTCTTTTCCACAGTGTAAATTCTCCGCATTGGGCGCTAAATCATCACAAATACTGTGGTTTATCAATGAAATAAAATATGATTATATGCGTTAAATAGTCCTACAAGTTTGACCTGCAGTCCATCAAATCACCGCTGGTAAAAGTAACACATGAAATGGCCCAATAAGCAAATGAGTTTCACGGCTCGGGCAAGGTTCAAGTGCAGCCAGTCGGAGTCTAGAGACCATAAAGGTGTAAAATGCAAATGTTTAAGGTGTGAAAGTGTTTCCTGCCAGAGCACCCAAGAGGGGCACGGCTGACTTTGCAAAAATGTTTCTATTTTTCACATACTGTACACTGGAACATTTTCCCAATATGTGTGGACTACTGGCACAAAATACCAAGTTACCTGGTGCAGGTTTTACGTTTTTTATGCCATGTTCTACATAAAATAACACCTCCCTTACCGAAACGAAGTTTATTCAAGTGTGCTATTAGTATACTTCTTTTTAATTTAAAAAAATACAGTATACTTTCACTTAACTTTTTATGTACTTATCAGAGATATACTTAACAAAAGTATTAAGTATAATTTGCTTATACTACAAGTATACAGAAAAGTCTAAGTATACTTTGCTTATACTGACAAGTATACATCAAACTCTAAGTATACTTGGCTTATACTAACAAGTATACTTAAAAGTCCAAGTATACTTTGCTTATACTGACAAGTATACATCAAACTCTAAGTATACTTGGCTTATACTAACAAGTATACTTAAAAGTCCAAGTATACTTGGCTCATACTGACAAGTATACACAAAAGTCTAAGTATACTTGCTTATACTTACAAGTATACATCAAACTCTAAGTATACTTGGCTTATACTGACAAGTATACACAAAAGTCTAAGTATACTTGCTTATACTTACAAGAATACTTAAAAGTCTAAGTATACTTGGCTCATACTGACAAGTATACACAAAAGTCTAAGTATACTTGCTTCTACTGACAAGTATACATTAAAGACTAAGTATACTTGGCTTAAAGGCATACTTACTTAATCTTTTGATTAAGATATACTTAAGAAAAATATAATTAAGTATTTAGTAGTTTTTTAATCTCATCACAAATGATCAAGTCAAATAGTAAAAAGAGCAAGTCTCTTATTGTAACACATAAATCGCTGGCTAAGTACTAGAAGTATACTACAAGTTAAAGTATACAAAGTCCACTTTCATGAACTAAAAAGCAGAGATGCTCACAAGTCTTTTTTTTGCAAGTCCAAATCAAGTTCCAAGTCTTTAGTGCTCACAGATGAAAGTCATAACACTGAAGGGGTTTATGTTTCTAAAAGTAATAAAACGGTGACATCTTAATCGTGTCATTGGATATAGAAAGCAGGTTAAACAACAATGTGTCCTCCGCGGCGCGTGTCTCGCATGCCTCATGTTGACATTGTGTGTTGGATGAAGCCGTGCATCTCCTGCTGTCGCCGAGCCTCGCGGATCATCGATCTGTCCCTCCTCCCCCGTCCCTCGGAGGCCTCCGTTCGCTGCCGCCACGGCAGCGATTAGCTTGTCACTCTCCACATTTCTGGAGCAGAACTAATCAGGCTGGAGAAGAGACTTTGCCCCACTGCTGTCCATGCGTGACTTGTCCTACCAATGTATGCAAGCGACGAACAGAAGCGCAGCAGAATTGGATTTTATTTCCAGAATCTCTCCGGTGTGCTGATGGGAAGCCGATCTGTTGCGGCGTCAGAGACGCGAGGAGTTCATCTGTCGTCTGTGTAATTGATCAGCGAGATTGATTGAGTGTATCAAGAGGTGATTATATAGTCATTAACAGGTTTAGACTGATATATTAGTCTATTAGATACTGACTGTCAGCCAGTCATGTTGGCTGATATGATGGGGGAACAGCCTGGACTCTTTCCTTTGATTCTCTGGGATTTTATTCCTGCTATGAAATAAGTAAATATATCTTTAGTTTTAGTTCTGTCTTCTTACTTATTTGGTCACAATGGTAACAACTAAAAAGAAGAAATAAAAGTTCTGCTTTAATAATAACACCCCCTACATTAGTGCTCTCCAGGTGGTGTGAATTTCAGATACCAGCTGACAATGTCTGCAGTGGTAAATATGCGTAAATAGTGCGTAAATTTCAGCGGGGTAGGGTCGCCTCAAATCGAATACTCTGCGGCGCACTGACCGGAAATGACGATCGCAACATTTAACCGCGGCTCGCTACCCGCCAAAATAGCTTCTGAAAAAAATGAAAGCAGAGTTGAAATTACGTTTCCAACGCCACCGCCTACATCTACGATGTGTCCTCCTGTTGGCTGAAAATGCACCGGTATGTTTACGTATTGTATTGTTTTATTCTGTTATCTACGTATATTTGAATAGAGGTCGTGGTCCTGCCCCTTCCGCTACGTAGCCAAGACGGCGACAGTTGAGTGTGGAAAGTGTCCAGCGTTCCACACAACGATCTGACCGTTTTGAGTACAACATCCGGGTACTTTGAGTGCACTGCATTTTGCCGTACTTCCCAGTGTGAACGCACTTATGCACTCAAAGTAGTAAGTGTAAGTACAGAAGTACGCGGATTGGAACACACTGTAGGTTTTTATCCTCTTTAGAAAAATGGAAAAATGGACACAATAGCTGCAGTATCATAATAGCTTATATTTCCTGACATGAAAAGTGAGAACTGAACTCTCTGTTCACAGACACTGGAAATGTATCACCTCACCAGTGCATTTAAGTGCTTTATATAGACATAGAAAGACCTGATCTGAAGCCAGTGTAGAGAATAATATAAAAATCTTCTATGTGGTGGTATTGAAATGAGAAATAATGTGGTAACACCACTTGTGTTTTTGTTATTTTTCCCATGATTCAATGAGTCACACTGACACCGAGGCACGTGGGAGCAACCGGAGGGACGCAACAAGGCCCCGCACAGACAAATTAAAAATTCAGCTCCGGGATAAAAGTTTCTCACTTACATGCTTGGCCCCAAAAGCACTTTATTCTGTGCAAACATTTTTCTTTTGAAATTAATTCAGTGCCGCATATTTGGCTGGCATAAAATATTAACAGTATTTTAATATTTTAGTGCAAATAATGAGGGCTCTTGACCTCTGTATTTAAATTTAATCATTACATGCAGAATTTATTAGCTGCATTCTCCCTTGTCTGTCTAGGAAAAAATTCTCAGTAATTTTCCCAGGAAGTGCAGAGTGATGAAGAGCCCGTCTCCACCATAATAGATGAACACAATTGAAAAGCCATCAGGCAAAAATTGGCATAAAGTACCCGTTTTCTGAGGGAAAAAAATAATCCATCCACTAAATGAGGAAGCCTCTGATTTGATGACTTAACTAAGAAACCAAATGTTTTGCCTTTGGACTCTTTAGTTATAAAAGGTGCAAACAGCGTGACCGTGATAAGCTAAAAGGGGCCAAGCATGAAGCGTGTGACAGCTCCATCACGGAACGCCGTCGCATGCGCGAGCTGAAGGTCAGCTGCGACGTAATTGCTGCGTCCCGTCCCCATTTGTCTAAGCCGGGGCGTTTGCGTTCAGAAATCAGCTGCAGGTGAAAAGGCATTTGGCTGCCTGTCATCCTCAGTCACCTTCATCCCGGCCGATAGCAGCAGAGTCGTGACAGGCGGACCACAGGTAGAGCTGCAGCTCTTATCATTCCCATTCTATATATTTACATCTCCGATAGTGAAATTGCATGTACGCATGCACGTACACACAATGTAAATGATTCTAATGCAGGAATGTGAAGCTAATATGGCTGCCACTGATTGTATCGTGAACTATTTCTATTTCCTAGATTGAAAATTATGCATGTTTCATATTTATTTAAAAGGGTCGGGTCACCCAACTTACAAAAACAACATATTTTCTCACTTTCCATTAGTGGTGTCCATGCAGATATTGCTTTTAATTGTTTTTTTAGATACAAACCTCAGGTTTCTGCCTCCACCACAATCAAAATCCAGGGACATTACCAACAGTTTTCATTGGAATTACTGCATGTTCAACCAAAGGAATCTATTCACAGTGGGAGCTTTTGTTGTTATTACTGTCTTGGGTAGCAAGGACACTGTTCCTGAAAAAATGAAGTCGCCTTTGAATATTTCAAAAAGACATTTTTCTGTACAAATTCTATTAACCTCCAGTGTGAACTGACCCTTTAGCCCGTGTTTTTAAAGAGAACTAACAACACAAGTCGCTGCTTTTTTTTTTCTGTTATGCTCACAGCTAACAAATTGAGTATATTGGGAATGAAAATCAATGTAGTTAAAGAATCAATAGCTGATTTGCATATTAACAAGAGACAACAGCACATCAATCACACACACACACACAAACACACACACACACACATATTGTACAGTCAGTATCCAACAATAAAATCAGTCTGTCAAATATTCTGCTAAATAAACAAGTTATAAATTAAATCATAGCACTGAAAGGAATTGTTTGAAAAATATCTATCTTTACCTTCTTGCTGTGAGTTAGAGGAGAAGATGGACACGGCTCTCATGTACAGTATGTGCGCAAAGTATGGAGCTTGAGCCGGGAGGCGATTAGCTTAGCTTAGCATAAAGACTAGAAGCAGGGGGAAACAGCTAGCCTGGCTCCTTCTAAACTTCAAAAATACACCTGGCAGCACCTCTAAAGCTCACTAATTAACACAAGGTATCTGGGTAGTTTAATTCAAACACAACAAGTGACATTTAATAATTTTCCAGGGAGTTAGGCTACATGCTTTTACTATTTCTTGGTTAACAGCAGCCAGGCGGAGTGACTTTCTGGAGTCCTGCGTCTGCGCTTGACTTACGCTTCTGTTCCTGTCATAATTAATACAGTCGTGGAGGTCGCTGTCATCTTCTCTTATACCTTCTTTCCGTGATCTACCATGTGAATAAAAGATAAACCCTACTAGTGGGTGTAGTAGGCCCCTATTGACCCACATCTATGGGGGTTACAGCGACTGATAACGCCTAACAACAGTCTAATCAGCTTCTTTCACAGTGTGTTTTTCAGTTCATGAATTTAATTGTAACATTTTAAAAATGTTTTATTCAGCGTTCGGTTGCACTTAGCTCCACCCTCTCGTGTCACTTCTGGTTGCAAAGAACCAAGATGGCGACGGCCAAAATTCCAAATCCGAGGCTTCAAAACGGCAGTCCACAATGGGTGACGTCACGGTGACTACGTCCACTTCTTATATACAGTGTATGGTGTGAATGCACACTAAAGTGAACCTGGTGTCGGCTTTATTTCAGCTCTATCTTGTAAATCTTTGCTCCTAAGTAGTATATTTCTGAGCTGAGTTTTTTTAAACAAAATGCTGCCACTGTTTAGTCTCGTTGCTCTGTTGCTCTGCTTCGCCGTGACAACGACTGAGTGATTAGCAGCAGCTGCAAGCCCATTCTCTGTCAGTAAATTAGCTAAACAACATCCGACTTTATTAAACTTGCAAAAGTGAGAGCGCAAACAAGCGAAAACATGAGGAGAAAGTAAATGATCCAAAAGTGAGTATCACAATGGTGTTTGGCAGGAATACTTGAATGCAGTCTTTGGATTGTGCACACAGTCAGCAGAGTTGGATACTGTACACTTCTTGGTTGTATGAGCGCTTGTTTTCCTCCTTCAGAAGAAGCCATTTGCTGCTTGTTCACATACTTGTTCAGCATGAAAAACAGCCTCAACAGAATGAGATAATCCATCACGGTAAACACAGAGAAACTTTTGTTTTATTCTTATTTTTTTGCTGAGCCAACTTCAGTGTTTTCATATCAGCGCTGCATAATGTTACTTTCTGCTCGGTATCAATCACCTGACACCCACATAAAGAAAGGGAAGCAGGTAATTTCGAGCAAGGTTTGAAATCGAATTGAGTGTACTGCAAAGCGCTCGGGGGAGGATGTAAGCTATACATAGACAGAGGTGGTTTATTTCTTATAATCTGTTTATTTAAAGTGTCTCTTCCTCTGAAGCACTCTGCAACTACTGTTTTGAAAAGTCTTTCATAATTGAGAAGTTATTACAAATGGAGTGTAATACTAAGCCCAGAAGACGTCGTTTTCTCCGTTAATAAAAGACTGCAATTTTTGTCTCTTTACAAAAAAATGTCTCGTGTCCATTGTCTATTATAGTCCCACAAATTATCTCTGCACCAATACAAACACGCAATCACACACATTGTATCGGAGGTTGCCAAGTTCAGTAGCAGCAATATTCTGCTCTGCCCCGTGGAAGTGAACTCACACACACCCAGGGCAAGGCTACACAACACAACGTACAAACAATTTCAGACGTGCACTTCATCAAAACGCCACTTGTCCTTCCTCACAATGGGAGATGAACTGTGGGCAGGTCACAGCAATGTCACTATTTTTACCCACTCGTGTTTTGTTCAAGTTCAAGTTTCTTTATCCATTGTATGCACAACAATTACAGCAAGCAGTTGCTGGCAATGAAAATCTTGGGTCTCAGGAACCCTTCAACAATGTCTATATATATATAAAAAAAAAATCCCCACCAAAAAAATCACACAAATAAAAGCAAAATGACAATCAAAGACGTAAAATAGTGCAAGTTAAAGGTCCCATATTGTGCTCATTTTCAGGTTCATACTTGTATTTTGTGTTTCTACTAGAACATGTTTACATGCTGTAATGTTAAAAAAAAAACTTTATTTTCCTCGTACTGTCTGCCTGAATATACCTGTATTTACCGTCTGTCTGAAACACTCCGTTTTAGTGCATTTCAACGGAATGGCAACAGAATTGTGTTGCTTGGCAACAGCTTGGGTCCATGTTTACTTCCTGTCAGCTGATGTTAATTACATACACTGCAACAGGAAATAAACTGGGACACATTTAGAATGTTTACGTTTAAAACCGTATAATGGACTAAATATTGTATATTTGTGACATCACAAATGGACAGAAATCCTAACAGCTTGTTTCAAACACACAATTTCTGAATACGAGCTGTGTGTATTTCTTTGTATTTTGAGCGCTTCGTTACTTTCACAGTATTTATAAAGCACTTAAACCTGCTTTATAATATAGATGACATGGAAATCTCACTTTTTACAATATGGGACCTTTAAAATATTGGACTTAAATATCAACATGCATAAATATAAAATAAGTAATGTAAATATAAATTCGTGGAAGGCAGTATTTCAAATGGATAAGCTGAAAGTAAACCATTTTTTACCAAATAATGTAATTTGTTTTCTTCTGTTTCATTCTTATGAAGTAAATATTAGGTAAAGTGATTTTAATGAAGTTTGGGCTTTTTTCCATTAACATCAATATCCTGATGTCAATCAGCTTTGCTGTAGTGACTACATGCCAGCTAATGATTCTCTATAATTAGATTTTGTTGTTTCAGTCATAAAAAAAATATTCCTGGAGGCAGAAATAATAGCTAGAACTGAGTGGGTGGACCCGAGAAACCACTTTATATTAAACATGAAAGTTCCCTCTTGGCCTTGGAAATAATAATCTCAACTTCAGGTTCACTAGCGAGCTTTCTCCATGAGCTTTAAACTTTAACACTCGATGTACAGTTAAAGGCAGGGATGACGATGTTCTCCAGTAAAACTATTTGTTACATTGGTTGAAATGGTCTTTACACCCCGACAGCGATCCATTACTGATGAGCTCTGAAAAAGAACCGGAAAAGAGCCGTCATCTGTAGCTGCTGTAATCCTGTAAAAACGTCTACCAATCACTGCCTTGAGGTCCGCTTGGAGAGAACCAATCAGATGCCTCCCTGCTCGTTCTCTACCCTTGGCGTGCACCAGCCTGAACTCAAAGTGTGTCGCCGTCGTACGTTTCCTGGAGAATGGAAGAGAAAACTCAGCCCTGCAGTAGCACTGCTGCGGTTACTTGTCATGAGGTAGCGTTGTTGAGTTGAGGTGGCGGTGCTCGTGCATGTGTGTGTGTCAAATTATGCTAGTTTTCCAACATCGTCAACCCTATCTTTAAAGTTATTTATGACCTATACTGCAGCCAGCAACCAGGGGGGGCAATCAAGATGTTTCGGCTTAATTTTGGGAGCCGTCATGTCGTCCATCTTTATATACAATCTATGGGTCAGATCGGTCCATATCAGCAGATCCACCTCCGGGACATTACGGTTGAAAGTGGACCAAGCTAGTAAGAGTTTTTACAAACAGTCTGTAAATAACGTGAATAAAATAAATGTGATGTAAGACTGGAACAAAGCTGTTGATCCTAAGAAAATGAAGTCAAGGTCAATGATGTATTTTTTCATTTTTTAATTGGCCAGATTTTTTGTGTTGAGGGGATGTAACAGAGTCGAGGCAGAGTTAGAATCAAACTGAATAAATCGAAAGCAGGACAAAATATAACCAAATGCAGGATAAACAAAAAACTGTGTGATGAGTGTGAAGATAGGAACATATGGGTGTCTGAACAGGGACAAAGAACACCCGTAAGACCTTAATTCCACAAGAAAAGATGGATAGGGAGATATTGATTCCTATGCGTCTTTCACCTGCAATCAGATACTGTACAAATTGCCTTTTGTCGATTCGTAATTATATAGGTGAATGATTTCCTAGCAAAAGCCCTGCTAGTGATAAAAAGTGCTTTTTTTTGCTGATGCCTGGGTTAGCCATGCGAGGTGGAGAGAAAACACAGGGGAGGCTTAAATCTAAATAACTGATGGAGGGGACGGAGCTTTCTTCTTCTTCCAGAAGTGTGAATACAGTCTTAATAACAAATCTCCGCCAGTTCAACGGAACAGCGTTACGCTTGTCGTGAACAAATTTCCATCTCAGTCAACATGACCTCGGGGCCTCGGACTTTATCCACAGCTTGGGAATGTAAAAATAAATGTGTCGTGGTACGAGTTCATGCTCCGGCTACTGGATTGGATTTGATCTGTCTTCTTTAAAGAGACGGATAGGGAGTGATGAGAACGTACTTTAAATCTGTGTACTATGCACTGCGCAAGATCTGGAGACACACATAAGACAAAAACTACATCACAGACTGTAAGACTGCACCAGACTGATGCACTCTGGTCCTGAAAGGTGAAAAGCATTTCTCCTCTCCCACTGTGGCTTCTCTGAAATCCTAACACTGGCCTGCTGTGGGCCTCCGCTCCTCGAATAAAATGTTTTTTCCGCGAGTCTGTAATGACTGCATCAGCTGATGATGGTGCAGGAGAGAAAGTGTTCTCACCCTATCTGCTCCGCTTGCTGCCATCTCCGTCTCAGGTGAATCGAGTTTTACTTATTGTCATGGCAACGTTAAAATATTCCAATTTGAGTGTCCAACTACTCAAAGGCAGGTGCCACAAGATCCTTGAGGTGCCTTAAAAAATTAGTAGCACATCTATGCACTCTGGTCTCCATGCAGATGTTAGAAAACAGCAGTCTGGTTTCGACACTTTGAGCTGCAATACTGTAAGAGCCTAATCAAGCATTTTAGCATCTTTCAGCTCATTGTTTTGTTTTTTTTTGGCCTGCAACTATCTTCTTTGGTTCAGTCTCACCGATCTCATCAAACAAAAAGCTGTGAAAAGCCTATTGCCCACCCCAAATGGAAACAACAGGCAAACTTAGTGACTAGCTAGCGAACAAAATGGAGCAATAAGCAGCTAAAGAGCCAACTAGAGTTGGTGGAGACCAAAATGGAGCTAAAAGTAGAGTATTGGAATAAAATCAGCAGATGGCCACCTAAATGAATGCGAATGTTTATCTGTGTCTGCTGGATATCTTACAAAAAGTTATTCCTCATTTTTCGTGCGTTTTCTTACGAATGTCCAGCAACACACGTGTCAATTTCCGCTCATTACATGCATAGTCTTTTCAAAATAAACTTATGTCTTCACAGGAAACAACTTTGTGAGGTTCCAGTAACAAAACTAATTGGTTAGGTTTAGGAAAAGATCGTGGAAGATGGCAAGTACGGACGTTACATGACAAATAAGTTAACGTTTGGATTAAAATACGGAAGTAGCGTAACTTAAATACGGAAGTTAAGTGGCAATTAATTCAATATTAACTTCTGGTTTCACACGGGGTACGAAACTCCGAGGTCTTTCGACTTGCCCATCCAGCCCGACCTGCAGCCTACTTAGCGTTTCTCGCTCTTTATACTTCTGGTTCACGATTACATACAAATTGATTTTGTGGGATATGTACTGTATGAATTACAGTGCCTTACTTTTCCTAGGTATGGCTACGAACGGTGTATGAGAACAGCCTGACATAAGCTACTATCAATTTACATTTTATTTTGGCAAGTATAATAATATCGGACAGAAATGTTGGCAAAAACGTAATAAAAAATACCAGTATATAATGGGAAAACAGTACCAGTGACACATTTTGCTGTGATTTCTCATGTGGATCTTTCTCACATTGTTCAGTGCATACTGGCATACTGGTTTCCTCCCAGAATAGATACGAACAGTGTGAATGAAGGCTTAGAGAGAGCTGCATCGGCTTCCCCTAAAACCCCTCGCCTGGCTATCTCCTCACCGTCCCACACCAGAGGTTTGACAGAAACATGTGCAAATTTTAAGAAGCAGTCTGAATTTCCAGATGGGCAACTTCATTCATCTCTGAGAGAGAGGCGGTGGGAGAGAGATATCGTCTACCTACCCTGCAGCCAAAATAAAAACCCAGTGGGGGTTTGGAAGTCAAGACACTTTACATGCAAATTACTTTGTACTTTCAGGAGCACTTTGTAGTATTAAAGTAAAGAAAATGGCAGAATTAAGAAATGTGCGGGTGTCTTCCTTACTTCAGTTTCATTTTCCGAGGGGTGAAATGAGGCTGGTGATAAGACTGCAAGGAGGAATAGTGCCTCTGCTGTCTCACATTTTCCCCATCGCAGCAGGACTGACCCCCAGCTTCGCCGCAGCAGACACATCTTCAGATATTAAAAGATTATGCCGGTCAGAGGTTACAAAAGACTGTGACAAGTAACTGAGACATGAACAACAATCTGAGCGGGGATATATCTCATATTAGTTTCCCGCCGCGTCCCTTTTATCTCATTCCTGTTGGGAGAACACGTTCATAAGCGTCAGTCAGGGTTCAGCGAGTCTATTTTGGTTGGTGTGTGCTTTGGTTTTAGCAGCTCGCTCGGGCTGTGTTCGCAGCCAGGATGTTGTCTGAACTCTGCAGTTTTTCGTGCATTGCTTTGTCCAACAGAGAATGCTACAATTTCCAGCAAATGACAACACGGAGAGCCCTGAAAATGAGAGTTTGAGTTCTGTGGTATGGTTCATTAGGAGTGAACGTTCTCAACCAACTAAATCAAATGAATCCAAAATGCAAAGAACTATAGGTAGGAGGAAGTGAAATCTGATTTCTACAGAAACTCCAATGAAAAAAGCAAATTTTTCCCAGGATCCCCAGTCTGAGAGGGAGATTTGTTTTGCAAATGTGGAAAAAAGGACTATTTTCTGTTGGTGGAGACCAAAAACAGAGCTAATATGAGAATTAATATTGGACTTTGTCAACTGAGAAACATAATAACTAAACAAGGGACAACAAACACAACTACGAATACTATCAACATACTGAAATGGATCTATTAAAAGATTATTTATGCCTTTATTTATAGTGACGGAGATGGTATTGAAAGGGGGAGAGAGAGAGGGGATGAATATGCCGAAATGTAATGTTATGGGTTATTGTTGTTCGGACGAGATGTGTTACCAACGTCACTATGCTATTGGCTCACAAGCCTTGTTAGAAGTGGGGACCAAATGTCAGATATCTTCCACAAAGATAAACAAAACATTAATTTTAGACCCATCCAATTTTTTTAAATGATTAATTCACAATCATAACATGTTTTTTAGGAAAAACAAAACTTTTATCAAAAAAGAGGTTTTATAAAAACCTTTCTAAAAGTTCAGTGGATATATTATTACTTTCTAAATGTATTCGTCGACATAAAAATGTTATCAATAAGACCTTTAAGTGTAATTGGACACATGGAATCTTGCAGAGGCATGTATTGCTCTGATTATACGCCGCTGAGTAAATGAGTATTTGGCACAGAAAACAGCATTTGCATTTTTAATTTGCTACAGATACATCAATCCGCTGTGCCCAGAGACACAAACTGTGGTTAAGAGTCTTCGCTCTGGAGTAACGCGGAAGCCTGGAGGCCTGCAATTCAACTCGCGAGAGATCCTGCAGCACAAATTGAGTGGGTTAAACGAGAAAAACAATATTCCGAATGGTGACACGGGATACGATGGTGCCTGGTAGATATGGTTTCAAACTGAAAAGACAAAAATATAAATAAAAACACCATTAAATAAATTAATTAAAACGATCAAAACGAATGAAAAGAGAAATATCCAAAACAAATGCCAACCACAATGACATGCCAACAAAGTAACCAACCTGAATAATGCCAAACATCTAAAGGAGCAGGTACCTGAAGCTTCATAAAAGCACAGCAAACCTTGATTTGTCAAAGTTTACTGTCACTTCAGGAGTTAATTAGCTCTCTCTGTCAGGATTCGTGCCTTGGCAGCGTATCATCACGCTGCAGTGGCCAAAAAGAAAGCAACACAATTTCTTGAAACAGAAATCTGATCAGTAGTAAAAAGTCCTACTTCTCAACCTCTCGGCGTCTTTAAACTAAAATTACACAATATGCAAATGTAAGAATTAATTTCAAGTTTATTTAATTAAAACGCAGCCCATCTGTCACCGAAACTGTCCAATAAACGAGCTGGCGTCATGTTGTTCACGAGCCCTTCTTTTCAAAATAAATGACACAGACAAAATATACCATAGTGAACTTTCCTGGTCGGGTCTGGACTAAAGTAAATGAACAGCAGGTGTGATTGCACCCTCGCTGCTCAGATGGGAAAAGGCTCCTGGTGTGGCGCATCCTGCTCGGCGCGGTTCACATGGCAACAAGACTCTCCAACCTCAAGAGGTCGGCCACACGGGAATCCTGGGAAGCTGGGCTGTCAGATCCGGCAGCCACTCAGGCGTAGTATATGAAGTAGGAGGTGGGGGGGAAAGCTCACAGGCACACACACACACACACACACACACACACACGTGTTCACTCAAATTCCCAAAATCCATCAGCGATACTCCCCTTCCTGCATTACTGTCACACCACACTGTGCTTGATTCCAGAGCTCCCTTCTTCCTCCCTGGCAGCCGTCTCGGCGTTTTACCCGGGTTAAACTGATACTCTCAGGGGCCGGATGGGTGGCGAGGGCCCAAACTGGCAGGTGGGAGCCGGGGTTTCAAGGGATGCAATTAATCTCGATCAAAAATCCCCTTTTAGGTGTGATTAGAAACGAGCTGGGCTGAGGGGAGAGAGGCAGAGCATTCCAGCAGCGGGACAGCCGCTACACTGAGACCGGGGATAATTTGTCTCGCTAACGAGGGTGTAATATTGATCAGGATGTAGACTGAGATCATACAGCACCTCAGAAACATTTTCTCCTTCGTATTGATTTCAAATATTCGACCAGGTCACGGCTTCAAATAGTATCTGATTTGATTCGGGACAGTTTTAGATTTAGTGGTATGGAGCCAACACACAATTTGCAAATAGATGTATTAATTTCATAACATCTTATTAAAACTCAACTAATTCTTATTTCATTATCCTTTTATTGGTTTGTTTTTCCCACATGCCCATTTACAAAAGTCTGTTTTTACTTTATAATGGCATTATTTTCCCCAATGACACTTTTTATTCTATGACGTCACTTCATTCATGACAGCGGGGTTGTCATCAGTCACCGCTACGGATGTCTTGAGAACCGATACTCCGGTACCAAGTCCCTGATAATGCCATACTGTGAACAACAATTTTGAAATCGGCAGGACGAGAGCTGTAACGTTAGCTGTGAGCAGACATTGGGCAGCACAGTCCTGCTTGGCTAAATAAAGGAAATAACAGCTAACATACGGAGGTTTGAGGATTGAGCTACATTATGATGCGTTCAAGCTCTATTCAGTAAAATATGAGTATTGGGCGAAGGTAAATTACAATGTTATGATGCTGAAACATGAGTGGGAGACGACTGTTGACAACTCCACTGTCATGAAAAGTGTGGAATAAAAGTGTCAATGGGGAAAATGCTAATATAAACTAAAAAACACAATTTTGAAAATAGGCGTTTGAGATAATAAAAAAAATCCAATTAAATAAATTTAATGTGCAAATAATTAAATGACATTTCAAAAAGTATTTCATAATTTATTTAGTTATTTATAATTTGTACACAATTTATTCATGGCAGTATTTATTTCATAATGTCTTATTTATTTATTTAATATTGAACAGTTACATATAGAATAGTAACTGTATGTTTATTCTGAGTTTATTTTAATTACTGTAATAAAAATAATGTTAAGTTTATAACCATACAACTGTTTCATTGCTTATTACTTGTATTTATTGTGAATATAAGTGTTATTTTTGTGTTTATGTTCTAGTAGTCTCATTCTTCTTGCTGAATACAATGCTTGGTATTAGACTGTCATCGCACTGTTGTCGCTGCAGCAGCTAAATTCCCCCACAGGGATCAATACGTTTCTATTGGATCTCATGTGGTGTTTGGATATTTGATTCGGAACCAAACACCGAGCAGAACCAGAGAAGAAGAAGCTCAGCGCATCCATTGCTTTGAATTCAGAGAGGCTTCCGCTGTGATAAAGACCCTTGATCCTTCTGAGCCTAACCTTCCGCGTCGACTCACACTGCAGTCGTGCCATCGGTGCTCGGCTTTGATCACCATGTCAACAGATATATCTCTCGCCCGCGAGAGCCAAAAAAGGTAGGAAGGAAGAGCGATACGGGGGGATCCGAAGCCGGCGTTTTAAGCAATTAATAGGGCGTTCTACATCATTAGTCTGGGTTAGCGTTAATAAAGCGAAGTGTTTGAGCGGGCCACAGGAGGTTATTTAAATGCAAAAGAGTCCAGAAGCCCTTAGCAATCCATCTCATAAACCTGACTGTGGACTAAATGTTTGATTCATATAATCTCTTAGTAATGACTTTGCTGTCAGAATAGGTGTCAGAGTCAGATTTCATCCTAACCTTGTTTGCATAATGCTGCAGGGCCTTTAAGGTGAAATGCAATGACAAAAACCCATGAAGAGCCATTATGCTTCTAATGGCAAAAATTCACTCGCAGATCACAATATTTAAGGAATGACTTATGGAGCATCACAACCAGCAGCTTCTAAGCTGCTTGTTTGAATCCTACTGTGTTTTCATGTTTAGTTGTGTTTGTGGGGATGACAACAGCTGACATTTAAACTCCGGTGGCAGCAACACAGATCGTTGAAAAAGCAGGGATTTATTTATTTTATCTGAGGTTTCGTGTGATGAAGGAAAAAAATATTTTTGTAGCAATGGTGACATCACCAAGCGGCAACGTCCGGTGCTGAAAAATGAATCCAACACTTAAGTGCAGTTCCTCAAATGGCCGCTACAAAAGCAAGTTAATCTTCATAGACCCCCCATGTCTATGTCTAAATCATAGACTGTATATAAGAGGTGGACGTAGTCACCGTGATGTCACCCATCGGTTTGTGGACTGACATTTTGAAGCCTCGAGTTTGGCATTTTTGCCGCAGCCATCTTGGTATTTGGGGGTCGCCATGTTCGGTTTTCTTGCAACCAGAAGTGACACAAAAGGGTGGAGCTAAGTACAACCGAACGCCGAATAAGACCTTTTCAGGCGACCAAGAAGGTTACAATTATGTCATGAACTGAAAACACACTGTGAAAGGGTTAAAGCTCTAAGACGAAAACACGCACAACGCCGTGGTAGCGACCTGCCAATCACAAGGTAGCCACGCCCTAAAGCACCCCCTGCTTTATGGTCTATCTGACTCTAAATGGGACCATCATTTACTAAATGAACATCATGCTGTATTGAAGAAGACTTGAAACTCGCAACTGAGACCATAAACTCATGTTTACGATGTTTACTGAGGTAATAAATCAAGTGAGAAGTAGGCTCATTTTCTCATAGACTTCTATATAATCAGACTTCTTTTTGCAACCAGAGGAGTCGCCCCCTGCTGGCTGTTAGAGAGAATGCAAGTTTAAGGCACTTCAGCATCGGCTTCACTTTTCAGACCCCGGAGGTTGTTGTAGTTTACAGCCTGGTACAGAAATACGGTTTTGGTCTCTATAGCTAATTTCCCCATTCATAACAACTGCGTTCCCTGCTGCGTCACCCGGGCTTAGCCGGCAGTTAGGCCGTGTCGTCACTACCAAGAGGGCGACGGCCGGAGCCGCCCACTTTGAGCTTCTCAACGGCTCCTCAGAAACCTATGGGTGACGTCACGAAGACTACATCCATGTTTTATATGGTCTATGATTTTCACCGACAATCAAACAAGGATGGTTGGAGTGATCAAAGTCAGCAATTGCTTACAACATCAGCACTTGTTCTCAGACTTCATTTGCTTATCAATCAACAAATTCAGTGTCTTTCTGCATTGAAATCACATCAAATACATAATTTAATGATTTTTTCTTTGTAGTCCAGAGACATGTGCAGAGAGTCTTGTTTCATATATTTCATGGGTGGTTAATAAAATCCATGAAGATCTCATGGATACAGAGGCTTATGATTTTTAGCCACATTAGCAGCTTGGCTCAAGGGGATGGCAGTGTCGGGCTGTCGGTCGGTCTGTTAACCACTTTGGTCCAGACTGAAATATCTCGACAACTATTGGACGGATTCAGATGAAATCTAATACAGACAGAATCTTAATGACTTTGGAGACATTTCCTCCAGTGTCACCATGAGGTTGACATTTGTGTTTTTTTTTTTCACAGAAATGTCTCAGCTACAAGTGGATGGATCGCCATGACATTTGCGACATACATTCATGTCCCCGTCAGGATTAACTGTAATAACATTGGTGATCCCATAACTTTTCATCCAGCGCCATCATCAGGTCAAATTTCCAATTAGTCTAATACTTTGGTTTATTAAGAAATAACTGCAAAGCTAATCACATTCCCATCAGCTGTATTTTATGTTGAGCTAATGTTAGCATGCTAAACAAAGATTATGTTTCCTTAAAAATGTATTTCTCATGGCAAATGACTCACATAACTTTCATTCTTAACAAACTGGTGACCACTCGCCCCCCTCTCTACATACTCATATACTATATACTCATTCCATATACAGTATGTTCTCATTATACTGAATAATAGCAGAGATTAAAGCAGCGTTTCCATCAAGCTCAGAGTTCCCTACACATTTAGAAGAGCTATTTTACTGGATACTGGCTTTAGTGGAAGTAAGAAATGGGACTAATTGCTGTGCACTTTGCCTGAGTCAGACTGTACCTTTAGGCCTATTAAAAACCTTCAACACCACAGAGAGATGTGTGTGGTTACCAGTGGCGGCTGGTGGCTCAAACATTTGGGGAGAACAGGAGGAAAACCAACCCACGCTGTCGTGGTTTTTTTACACTAGTTGGCCACATGAAATTAAGCAGTAAAACAATGGCCTACAAGATTTCTTAACAACTAGCACTGCGGGCTCTGGATAGGAATGAACCTTGTGTGTGTAATGTGTCACTAGACGTCTGTGCAGCAGTCCGTCGCGAGCTCAGTGCAGCAGTCGGTCAGGAACACCGCCGTAGTCCCTCTGTGGGTCCGGCCCAGACAGCTGACGGCCCTTTCAGACACGTGTCACCACTGCACTCTGAAACCCATTATTTGCAATGGCTTGCGCCACTTTTCACTGCGCTCTGTGATGAACACCCGTTTGGCCAATAGGAACGAGGCAGCCAGCCAGGAATGGGAAGCAAAATGGAGGAAAATACTAATCTTGTGTTTGTCTGAATTACCTGAATTGTACAACACAAGTTTGCGCTTGTATTGAGACCTCGGGAGGAAAACCCCGTCTTGGAAATACGTTTCCAACCAAGTAGGCGTATCAGGCGTGCTAGCGGGGCTAGTGCGAGCAGAGCTAGTGCTAGCACGCGCTTCTTAGCAAAGGACAGATGGATCTTAGCCGCTGGCAACAACAAAATGACGTAGTCCCGCTAAAAGTAGTGAAAACCCCGCCTAATTGCTCAGTCCTCCCCAAACAGCTAGCCAGATATACGCCGAACCAGGCGGCCAGAGGCAGCGAGGCCAGAGGCAGCGAGGCCAGAGGTTGTGCCGCTCCCCGGTACCCCGCCCCTCACCGTTAAAGCCCAGACACACCAACCCGACATCAAAGAACTAGCGGCAATGAAAGCCAACTGTTGCGTTGCCTCACTTCGCCTTTGTCTTGGCCGACAAGTCGCATTTGAACACACCGCAAAGACTACAGCCGATGGCAAGTTAACACGTACGTTCTGCGCCTCTCATTCGTCACTCAAAAAGGGAAACCGGTAGACAGACGACTGCTGATATACAAGCCGTTGTTATGATACGTACATGAAACTAAGCGGCGTTTGCCGACCATTTTCACACCACTCTCACTCACCACTTAGCTTCATTCCAGACGGCCACGTCGTTGTGAAAATATCTTGGAATGATCAGATGTGATGAAGATGAAAAATGAGAAGAGCCTTCTGTGTGCCCTCTTGACTCTACTTGTCTGCCTGCTTTCCTCACTTCCATTTCTCGTCTTGTGTGATTCGTTTAAGCAGAACAGCCAATCAGAGTGATTTGCAGCCTCTGATTCAACATGCTGAATTGGCCTAAAAACTCTGACACGGGCAGACTAGACCGACGGTGCAGGACACACCGCAAAAACTAGACGGTCAGATGCTCACTGACGGCCCCAAACTGTCCGACGGCCGACCGTCGGCTTGGTGTGTCGGGGCCTTTAGGTTAACAGTCCTTCAGGGCTGCTACTGCAAGCTAACTATTGCGTTGGTTAACGTGAGTAGCTAGCTACTGCTTGATTAAAAAAAGTGTTTCGGCCAATAACAGATTAGCATTCAAAAAATGAAGTACATTAAGCAACCTCCTCTGCCTCTATGGACCAGCCTCAAACAAACACATGCAATCCGTTTTTTTTATCGGCTCCTTTGCTAAGTCACACAAACACGTCTTCATCCACAGCGGCGCAGGGACGCCCGCATGTGACCGCCATTAACACCGTTCCATCATCACAGCACAAAATCTTGTCAGACGTCTCAGTTGCCCAGCTGTGACTCGGGGATTTGAGGAGAGAGTAATTAGGAGCGATGCTTCACTTCACACATGTCTTACAGCTTCCAACAGTGGAGTGATATTTAGGGTTAAAGACATCACTGAACACTGTTGCTGTGTTGAAAGATTTAATGAAAAGGAAGAGAAGCTGGAAGTTTCTTGGACTGGAAATAATTTATCTACGTGTAGTCCTACAAACACTATAATCTGCATTTTCTAGATGGGATTGCAGAGGTGTTCATTTGCAGTAAAACACAGACATTGATAGTTATACTGCAATAACGCTTCTTACAGTACATTTTAAGAGGTTTTGCAGGTGCTGTAAACCATGAGAGATATACAGCGGAGGGAAATGTCCCACTGCTGACTGATGTGAGCTGATGCGGAAAGCTAAAATGGCATCCCGCGTAGATGTTTTAGATGCTTTAATAGACAGCGCAGCGTTTGAGTGCAGGAAGTATGAAGCTACTGATGTCATTAGCCTCTACATTCATATTCCGAATGCCTCACAGCAGGGCAATTACTGCCAAGCTTGAGGAGAAAGAAATCACAAAGAGAAGAGAAACAGTAACTGCTGCTTGTGGATTTATTTGCCGAAAAATGAGCTTTGTGCTCAATGATTTAAAAAAAAAAAAAAAAAAGTAAAAAGCTCGTCTGATGATGTGAGGCTCCGTCTGAAGCGCCAGCCTGGTGCGGGACTATCCAGTGCAGGTGATATGGAGATCAAATGGCTTGCCAGCCAGCCAAGGCGACCTGTGGCAGCCAGCGCCACCCCCAGCCGCCTGTTGAAAGGAGACACAATCCCGATAAATGTATTCCTGTCAACATTGCTGCGATGCCTTTTTAATACAGCCCCCGGAGGATTCAGGGCAAGAACAGCCCGAGTCAAACTCCATTTCTCCGGGCTGAAAGAGAGATGTGACAAGAGCCTCGTGCAGGTCAGCGACAGTCAGGGGACTGTCTGGTAGCAAGCAGCGACGGAGGACGGATAAAGGCTGTTAAAAAGGTTTTTATTTTTATTTTTTTTTGTTAAACGGCTGAGTAAACCCAAACCAGCCTGAACAGAGTGGAGCGGCGGCACCTTTCAAGCTCAGACTCCATCAGTTATTACAGTTTGATTGTGGAGGAGAAGAATAAACTGGGCCAGTGGTTTTCAGGAGCAGGCCAGCACCAAGTGTGGAAAGAGCAATTTAGGCTGCGGTCACACTTCCAGCACAGTTGGGTAACTTCAGTCTGAGCCAGAGTGGAGAAAAGTTGGCTTTTGCTGCATTCTGGGTCGGTTTGCAAATGTCACGCACATAGCTGGAAGTCCTGTAAAGTCCTCGGTCAGAGACCAGCCTGCAGACATTAATCACAAGTAGTCGTGGTAGCCCTTCATCCTGCTGGTTAAAGAGTCAAACACAACTAAACTGTTGTTCTGCTTGATTCTTGCAGGAGTAACTGCATCTTTCTACTACTGTTTTATCTGTGGAGGTCTTTCCAGAAACAGCATCGGATAATACCCAGAGTATTATTCATAATACGGAGTGTCTTCCGTCGAAAGTTATTCTCAATGCAACGTATCCTCATGCAACAGTTTGTATGCTATCTTACAAAAAGTTATTTTCGTAAGCTAGACCTATTGTGCGTTTTCCTACAAATACAACACGTGACGCACCTGTCAATTTCCGCTCCAGTCTTTTCAAAATAAGTCTTCATAGGAAACAACTTGATTAGGTTTAGGCAACAAAACAACTTGGTTACGTTACCTGACAAATAAGTCAACGTTTGAGTTAAAATAACACAGGAAGTGGCGTAAAACTTAAGTAACGGAAGTTACGTGACAAAAACCACTTAGTTAAGTTTAGGCAACAAAACAACTTAGGTTTTGTTACCTGACAAATAAGTCAACATTTGGGCTAAAATAACACCGGAAGTGGTGTAACTTAGTACGGAAGCTATGTGACAAAAACGATTTAGTTAGGTTTAGGAAAAGATCGCGGTTTGAGTTCAAATAACTCCAGAAGTGGAGTAACTTAAGTATGGAAGTTAGAAGACAAATAAATCAACGCTGACTTCTGGGTTCACACGGGACACGAACACCGGTCTCCTGGGTGAAAATCAAGTGTTTTTTGACCCACCCATCCACCCGACTTCCGCAACGTTTGTCGATCTTTATACTTCCTGGTTCATGGATTTTGTGGGATATATATACGAATTACAGCGCATTACTTTTTGCATATATTCGTATGTATAGCTACGAACGGTGTATGAGGACAGCCTGCCCAATGACAACTTGAATTATCTTAAAAAATGAGGACATTGATTCTGAAAAGACAGACTTTGTCCACGTCACAAACAACTAAAATGTGTTATCATTTGCTGCTACTGGAGTTTGCAGTGTTCTCACCTGAAACATCACTGCCTTTTCCCACAGAAGAGCAGTAAATTCTGTCCTCTAGACTTAATAAATATATATCTATGATGCTGCCTTGTGCTCCACGCCCTCCAGTACAGCGCAACATCACATTCCACCAGATCTGGACAACGACCGTTTATCCAGACGTTAAAACAGAAATCCACTCCGTCTGTCGCTCTGAATTTGAATGCATCAAATAATGCCTTAAATTGTTGTTTAATTAAACCTCTTCGATCATGCTGACATTGAACGCAGTCTTACTGCATGCTCCATACTCATCCATTCTCACCCTATAGGATGCTTTAGTTTAAAAACACCTCCACCCTTCAAGGAGGCTTCCGAAGGTCCTTCAACCTGGTGGCCGATAATCGAACGTTCTCCGCGTCATGCCCCGACATTAAAGTAGCACAGCTTTCATGATGGGCCATCCATCGATTTTATGTCAGGGGAGGAAACAATAAGGAATTGATTATGAAAGCCCCTTTGGACCTTTTTAAGTTCAGCTAATCGTATGAGTTGGTTTATAGGGCCACAAGCTGGTTTACAGAGACCGCTCGGCTGTAGTTGGTGAAGCTAAAGGTTCGTTAAGTTTTGTGAGGGTTAACGGTGCGAGCAGCTGACAGGACATAAGGTGGCTCACAACTTTTTGGGGCCAGCGTAGGTCAACTGTATCCCTCTCTGCTCTCTGGCTTGATACGGCCCGCCCTCAACATTTATCGACATCTAAAAGGTCACATTTGAGCGCTGAACGGTGAGACTTGCAGACAGTAAAAAAAAAAAAAAAAGGGCAACAAGGTTGGAGGAAGAAAGGAAGCCTGCCGGCGGGCTAAACTTCCCTTCGCGTACACTTGTCTGGGTGAGAATGTCACGCCTTGCTATCGCCCAGTTGCTCCCACACAGAATCACAGAAAATATGATACATGTGTGCAGAATATTGTGCACTAGACTAGGAACTAGAACAGGCTGGAACAACCTGCAGTGTTGTTGCATTGTTAGATGTGTGTGTAAATGAATTATTCATCTAAAAGGCAGTAATTGATTAGGTTTGGTTTGGTTTTCATGAGAGAGATGCTATAAATAGAATTATTTCTGTCAAAGTTAACCCGATAACACGTTAATGCAAAGTTGTTTTAACGCCACTAATTTCTTCAACGCATTAACGCAATCGATCTTTCGGAGGTTGCAGCGGGCTCAGTTTTCAAGCTAGAGTGGAGATACTGGTATCATATGAAACAAGAAAACTTAAGGAATTGGTATCAATAATGTCATGCTAGTTTGTCGAGAAGGCTAAAGAACGCTGCAAACAAAGCAAGAGTGAAGATACTGGTATCATATTAAACTGGAAAACCTAAGGAATCCATTGGTACCAACCATGTCATACTAGCTTGTTGCGAAGAAGGTAAAATAATGCTCCAAACGTACTCTAGATTTTTGCGAGAAAAAACTGTCATGGCCATTTTCAAAGGGGTCCCTTGACCTCTGACCTCCAGATCAGTGAATGTAAATGGGTTCTCTGGGTACCCACGAGTCTCCCCTTTACAGACATGCCCACTTTATGATCATCACATGCAGTTTGGGTCAAGTCATAGTCAAGTCAGCACACTGACACACTGACAGCTGTTGCTGCCTGTTGGGCTGCAGTTTGCCATGTTATGATTTGAGGATACGTTTTATGCTAAATGAAGTACCTGTGAGGGTTTCTGGACAATATCTGTCATTGTTTTGTGTTATTAATTGATTTCCAGTAATAAAATATACATATATTTTCATAAAGCAACATATTTGCCCACTCCCATGTTGATAAGAGTATTAAATACTTTACAAATCTCCTTTTAAGGTGCATTTTGAACAGATAAAAAAATGTGCAAATTAATAATGTTTAATTAATTTGCGATTCATCATGATTAACTATTTTAATCGATTGACAAGCCCTTGTTTTAATATTAAAAGTTTCAGTGCAACATGATGATTGCTTCTGCAGAAAATGGTCCAATATCAAGATATTGGATTTTCTTTTTTATCTTTCATCCTTTTACTGTCCTGTCTTTGTTTTTAATGCATTTTCCACATCAATTGGATGTTTCCCAATAGTCTTGATTTGATTTCCATCTTTTATTTTATGTAATTGAAGCTCCTTTAAGCCACTGTCTGTCTGTGTTTTATTATACTGGTACTGTAAGGGGATTATTACAGCGGAAGTCTGTTCAATATATGAGCTATTGCACACAGTTGGTCTGGAAACGCCTTTAAGAAGACATTAGCTGAACTCCAACATGCACACACGAGATCCACAACTTTTGCATTAGGTGCTCTCCGGAGTGTTCGCTCTGTCTGAGATCAAAGAGGACTGGAGGTGCAGAGTCAGAGCAGATTACAGCGGACTGCCCGCTTTGGTTTGCTGCCAGCGGGCTACTTTGGAGCTGCCGAGCAGTGGCAGTTTGCTGTTAGAGGGATTTTCTTTATTGTAAATCACTGACAGTCCATATCAATAATCACACCCATCAGATTTCTGGGGGGAAAAAAACTTCAGTGGAGCCCTTCAATTATTCCATGCGTACACCCTTGACTGCACATCTGCACTGCTACAGCAGTGTTTACAAAGAGACATTACAATGGGGAAATCCTCCACCACAAAGTGTTGAGAGTTTCTTTAAAAGGTTTAATGATGAGCGTTTTCTTTTAACTTAACTAAATAATCAATAGCAAAATCACTTGTTGCATTACTTTCGTTAGCCTACTCAGTCATCAGCGCTGTCAAATGTGCCTTTAAACAACTCCAAAGCCTCCACACCCACATGTTAAATGTTCTGCATTTAACACATGTAGAAATAAGCAATGATACATTATGGTTTAACAAGCAGCCAACCTTTTTCTTACCCAGTAGGCAACCTCCGGCTCTGAAAAGTGAAGCCACTGCCAGAAACTTGCATTCTTTCTAACAGCCAGCAGGGGGCGACTCCTCTGGTTGCAAAAAGAAGTCTGATTGTATAGAAGTCTATGAGAAAATGAGCCTACTTCTCACTTTGATTTATTACCTCAGTAAACATGAGTTTATGGTCTCAATTGCTAGTTTCAAGTCTTCTTCAATACAGCATGATGTTCATTTAGTAAATGATGGTCCCATTTAGAGTCAGATAGACCATAAAGCAAGGGATGCTTTAGGGCTTTAGTGGCTACCTTGTGATTGACAGGTCGCTACCACGGCGTTGTCCGGTCTTGGAGTTGTCCGTGTTTTTTCATCTTACAATTATGTAAGATAATTGTAACATTTTCGTCATCTAAAAATGTCTTATTTAGAGTTTGGTTGTACTTAGCTCCACCTTCTCGTGTTACTTCTGGTCATGCACCCTCCAACTCTGAACAAAACCAGGTCATTCTGACTGTAAGCTGACCAGTGGATAACGTTAACCAGCTAACAAGACACAGCACATAAATTAGGCAACTATGGAATTAGCGGAACGTAGACGTGAGGAGACGTAACTTTAATTTTCCATAACCATCACAGGTCTGTGTGACAGAACAATTTGATTATACGTAGATGTAGTTGTAGAGATATTATGGTTAGTTGTTGTGTCTTTCTAGCCAAACAGCCACCGTACAGTGGGAGGAAGTAGAGGCGCGTCATCCATCCATATACACAGTCTATGGGGGCCGACCTGGTAAGATCGCCATCGTATCTTTAATGTAAAAGTGACTCTGGCGCTTACGTACGTGTACAACTGCCATCACGAGGTGCATGACTGAAAAAGGGGCTTAGATGTCATCTGTGTTTAAACACATTTTAGCGGTTCCATGATAAAGTGGCTCCACTATGTTTTCTGTGAACCACCTTCACCTGCATGTTCACCTTTTACTTCACTTCCAACACATTCATGCAATAACAAGCACACATTCAGCCTGCTTTTGACTATTCGTACCAGTCATGACAAACATTTGGCACTGCCTGTTCACACAAGAGCAGAGTCCACAACAGTACTAAACCATAGAATTATACGAGCCCTTGAACTGTTAACTCCCATTTTAAAAAAAAAACAGGTTTGTTGTATTTGATATTTTCCTGCAATTTCTACACGGTGGACAAACAGATACGATTTTTATAGAATTTCTTTCCTGTACTCTGTCACATTATGAAAACCACCAGAGTTTATGCTTGACACGCCACCAAGTCACCCACATTTTTGCTGTTTGGCCATGAATCGAGGCCGATAAGAGCAATTCTACCAATAAATGAAGCCCCGTAACTGCTTTATGCACTGTATATAAGGGTTTTTCATGATGCAGTTCATAATATATGAATGATTTCAAATATCTAAAGAAGTCTTTATTGTCTTTCAATTATATTTGACCCCCCAAAAAGAAAGAAGAACATTTTAATATTCTAAATATGATAAATAAGTTCGATTAAAGGTCACACAGAACATTATAATCCCCACTGTGTACTGTGTGCTCAATCAGAAATTATATTTTCAGAGGAAGAAAAACTGAATGCAGGTGTGCTTTTTTTTTTTTTTTTACGAATTTAATAACCAAGTAAGTCTAGGTGAAGACATGGCTGCTCGCGACCTTCAGTTATCTTTTATCGAGCTGTTGCAGCTTTGACAGCTTTGTTTTCTTTGTTTTGAAATTCTAAACCCGCTTCTACGCCGAGTTCAGAAGAACTCGCTTTCTCTCAAAAAATCCTTAATTGCCTACAGCAACAGGGCTGTCACGAGTTATATTTGAGACTGCTAATGATTAGCTCGGTATAATCACGGCCTCTTGGGACTCTTTATGTTGCAAATAATACCACATAAAATTGCTTAATTAGGGATATGATTAAGTATTTAAACTGTAAAATAAATATTTCTTTCTCACCGTTACAGCTGGTAGATAATTTATTACCATTATGTGTGAATAAATGCTCATTTAGCTACTGACTTACGGTGATTATTATATACCATGTGTAGGATAGCTTATATATTTATCATTCCGTTGCTTCTGTCAAGAGATTTTGTTGTTTCCAGGCCGCCTCCGCAGGTTAACACGGTGAGAATAAATAGAAACCCATTCTGTTTCAAGTCAAAGAAGAAATCAGCAAAAGAAATCTTCCATTTATTCCACCCGAAAACTATGTTCCAACTTAAAGGAAATTGGACTTATTCTCTGGAGTTGGAACCATCGGAGTTGTAATCAACATCCCTCCAAACCAAACATCCCACATCTCATTTCAGCAAATGATGTGCTGACAAATAATACACAGGGTACAAATGCATTTACATATAAATTAAACCCTAAACCCAGCGATGGCTGCACCGAAACGCTGCGTTATGAGTCAATAATTTAGACTAATGACTGCAATAATAGCGGGGGTTACTGTAAAACAATGTAAGCGGGATATCATTTGCCTTATAGCATGTGTTCCCAACATCCTGACAGACACCAGCATCACTCTTGTGTGTTTATTTCCTTAACAGCTTACAGAGTAATGTGCGACCGACACGATGAGAGCTGACGGCAGAGAGCTCTTCTCATTTCTTAAGCGTATTATTGATCCAACTTTGGAAAGCTTTATATGTAATGTTCCGTCTTTATTTATATCTTGTCAGAAAATGTAGAAACGTGGCCTCGTTGACTCTCACGTTCACACATCCCTAGAAGGCTCGATTAACACTGCTTTGCTAATACGAGCGCAGTTATTATTAATTACAGGGTTTTATCTTCATAAGTTGACATCACCCTGAATTATATTTCCATGCTTGAATATCAAGTTACACATTGACAAGTGAGGTGTTAATGAGCTGGAAAAAAAACACATTATCATAAGAGTCTTTAAATAAAGACTTCTCCAATGTGACATCCAATGTTTTAAAAAAAAAATACTGATGCCATGATGTACCTTAAAATATATCTTTCCCTTGTTGGGAATTTGGCCCATTAATCAGCTTGCCTAACATGTAAATACAACTCTGTCCAACACATATCAACTTTGTAAGGTGGTGAAATGTTGCATTTAAAGCTTATTGTGGTTTCTCCATGAACATGATTTAGATCTGATCCTAGTGTTGGCTTTTCCTGCCTCAGCGCAGGCTGATGCAGCGGGGCTCTGCAGCGTGTCTCCCTGCTCTCTCCGCCCGCAGCCAGAGAGAGCAGAGGAGACACCGGCACCTGGTAGGTAATGACACGATAACGTTACTCGCTGAGGAGCTGCGTCACTTCACAAGACACGGGAAACCTCTGTTGGTCTGGAGGAGCTGCAGCAGTTATTTCTGCACAAACGTCCACTGAACATTCACTAGATATTCTCAGAGCTAAACTAACTCTTCTGCAGTGTGGAGTGAGCGCGCGTTCACGTCTAGAGGTGGAGCGAGCTGAGTGAGAACGCGCGCTCTGTCTGAGTGAAGGCAGGCAGGCAGAGGAGGAGAGGCAGCGGCCACACGCGAACGCGCATATGCGAGTGCGCATGTGTGGCGACCCACTACATTTATACGCTTAAAAAGTTACAAGCAGTCCCTTTAAATGCACAATTCTGAGCATTTCTATTGCCTCTGCGAGGCTCTCAACATGGCGACGACTGAGCCAAAGGGTATAGAAGCAAATAGGCAAAACTCTGGTGTTCTTTTGACAACTGTCATTTTGGACTGAAAATGCTTAGTATGTTTATAATACTTTATTGTTCAACACGGGCCATTTTGGTAGAATATGACATAGAATAGAAATACTTTTGGACGGCACTTTTTAGGCGGACTTGCTTACGGTAGTCACTTACAGTCCAAAGAGGGAGGAATCATAGCTCTGCTGCGAACCAGTGGGGCACGCTCACATGCACTAACAGGCACGAGCAGCCGGGCCGGCTATGTCAACAAAGCACTGAGATTACAACACACACAGAAGGAGAGCGACTTCATTCTCTGCTCAGGTAGACATTGCTCCTGTATATCTTTACATTGAAAAATAGTTATTTGCTGCTATATTAATGCTCTGGATGTCATATAGAGAACCTTTAAAATACTTCAAATCGGATGTAGAATATATTTTATATTAAGGATGTAAATTATAAATCGATCAAAATTAGTTCCCATCTTCAATTTGCCGATGACGACCATGAGATGGGCTTGAAAGCTCAGCTAAAAGCTAGTAAGTGGACTTTAAGTCAATATTACTGTGTCCAAAAGTGGTACACTACTGCAAATAAGGGGTAAAACATGGCAGTGGTGTGCACATTAACAGCTTGAAAACACACAGAGTAGTGCGTGCTGGTTTTAACTGCACTGATACTAAACACAACTTAAAGCTCAGCCCTGTAAGTGAGAGCCCAAAGTATGTTTGTCAGCTAAACCAGGAGATAATTTAGTGGTGTGAGATCCACACTCCACTGGGTCACTGTGGAGCTTTTCTGCAGCTCCTCTAATGAAACTGTAAACTGACCCCTGGGGATCTCCGGCAACATCGATTGATTGCAATTTTACCTCCCCTGCAATTGTGGGCTGCTGCAGATCGCCCCCACTGTGGATATGCTTGAGCATGATTTGCTCCACCGTGACAGAAAGACATTTTTAAAAAAAGCACGAGGTCTGTCGGAGTCACGACGGCGGTGGGCTGAGGTGCGAGACTGCAAATCTGAATGCACCTCCACTGCTTCCACTTCACCCTCACAGCTGTGCCTTCGCTTCCTTTTCACTCTGCGGAAAGGTTAATGTGTTTTCCTAAAGCAGCCGTGCGCTGGGTTATTTCTCAAACTTTTAACACAGAGTTGAAACCGTCTGACGGCGGATCAGATCCTGATCTTCTCTCTGGACCATATGCTGCAACATATGTTTCACAGGCTTCTTGATAACGCCGACTCTTCGTGTTTTGTTTTGACGCCGTCATTTTATCAGCCAGCCCTTTTTTTTCTCAGTACATGAGAAATTGTCGGAGACAAGTGTGTTGCATAAATTGGGGCAAAAACATTCCTGTTACAGGATCGAATACATTAAGAAAAGGATTTTTGCACCTGGACATTTCATCTGCAAGGCTTAAATTACATACATACACTTTGTATTTCCAGCAGCTGTTTCCAGTGAAAAGGCTCAGATAAACCCTCTGTATGCGACTAGTCTATAGCACTAAACAGAAAACCACAACGTTAGCAACTAGCTGGTGAACATAGTGGAGCATTTAGCAGCTAAAGAGACAGATCTTTCTCAAGAGTTGGTGGAGACTAAAACAGAGCTAAAAGAGAGTGAATATTGGAGTTACATTCATCAGGTGACCAGACACATGACTCTAAACGAATGCTACTAATGCTCTGCTGGATGTTGAAACAGCTACTGAGGTGATAAACCATTTCCCACCTATTAAAGGTGCTAAATTCAAAATTCAGAAGATATCTATTGCCTCCACACGGCTCTCACGGCTGAGCCGGTGCAGGTAACGGTGCTAACAAAGCCAACAGTGTTTACCCAGCCCGGTCGCACTAAATGGCGTATGAATGACACGTTAAATCGCATGTGATTTAGCGTGCAATAAGAGCACCGTTCTTGCTTTTGCTGTTTCATTTGTACACCATGTAGTCTGTACTGACTGCAATGTAAACACATCCGCGAAATATGCTACGTTCAGAGCTAGGGTCGTAGAATAAAAAGTGAGAGAGACTGCTTATGGTGGGAGGGAGGGGACGTGGATGGGTCAAACAAACACAGGACTTTAAACAATGAGACTGGTGTTCATGCCCCAAAGTGTTGAGTTATTTTGAAGTTACGCTAGTAACGTTTGTCACATGTTTTCCCTACTTCTGTTACGTTGTTTCCGTACATATTTTACTTAGTTTATTTACTTATTTTAAGCCCAACCACAGGGGCGAAAGTAGATTGAAGTTCTTGCCGGTACTACTAGGCTACCCCAACCTGCATCGCTTGATGTTAATGCCTGTATGGTGTAGAAAGAAATTAGAAACACCTGACATCATGTATAACAAATTATTTATTTAAATGGTCGAAGTCCTGTGGAATAATTGCCACGTGTCAACAAATCGAGCCGTGATTAGGGATATTTGATACACTACAGTTGTACCGGCTGGGATACGTAGCCTACAGTAGTGCACAGATGCCGTTTCCATGGTTAGGCTAAACCTAACTGTGGTTGTTACCGTAGTTTTGTTGCATAGCGCAAAAATTACATGCAAAAGCAGCGTACAAATGACACGCGAAAAGGCTAAAATGTGTTACAATGTCCTTGTAATGTCGTGCTGTTTATACGCTTTCCCATGAGATCAGTTGGACATTATACGCTGTAACCACCGTATGAGCGCAGTGCAGAGCGGCGGCCGTGAGCCAACCAGTGGGGCACGCTCACATGAACTAAAAGCCCGTGCGGCCGGCCCGGCTATGTCAACAAAGCACAGAGAAGCTCTGATTACAACACACACAGAGGGAGAGAGACTTCATTCTCTGCTCAGGTAGCCATTACTATAGTTTGATACTATATTAATGCTCTGAATATCATATATAAAACCTTTAATCCACTAAAAGCTAACTCACCATCAAACCGCTCCCTTTAAAGTGCCATACTAGCATCTGTATCAGATGGATTTTTTTTGAAGGAAGATGCTGCTTCAGGAAATCATTTGTTTCCTTTTTGCAATCCACCCCTCCGCAGGACCTTCACATGCCCAGCAAAGGCAATCGTTAAGAGCTTCTTTTTTTTCTGCTGCCATTAAGGTCTAATATATCAGTTGTGCAGTCAATTGTACTTGACAGGCAGCTTCTTGAACTTGAACTGGGTCATCTGGTGACAGATAACATGGCCTGTTTGTTCAATTTCCTCCTCTGCAATGGCATCGCTCTGAAGTGAGTTATTATAAATCACTGTGGATGCGTTCATCATGTATCTTGTCAGCGGCGGGGAGAGTGGTGCAGTGCTTTTTTTGTGTGTGTGTGTGTGTGTGAAAGAGAAAGAGCGATAGTACAGTGTGTGAAAAGGAAAAAGCGAGAGAGGACAAATAGGACAGGTAACAACTTGAGCATGTGTGCAATTTATTTCAGTTTGTGTGTGTGTGTGTGTATTCGCAGTCAGTGTTCCTGAGTCCGTTTACGCTGTGTATTTACATCTGGGTGGGTCTGTGTGTTTTCACCCAGGTCACCCCAGGGGCCGCGGACAGGCTCTGGTGCATGAGCCTTAATGTGACACAGAAATAATGAAGATCTAACCCCCCCGCCCGCCTGGGAGAGAGGTTATCGTCTGAAGTGGACAGCAGATACTGGGGGAGGACGGCAGATTACTTGGCAACGCTGTCCTCATCCTTCAGCCACACTGCAGGGGACAACTTCTTCCCCTCTAATATTACAAGTAATATCACAGTGAGAGTGTGTGAGCTGCTTTCATCTAAAAACTAATAATCACTGGCATTTTGATATCAATGAATTTGTTATACTGCTCCGTATGACACACTGATCCAGGCTACAGCTTTTTGTTCCCTATAAAGAACATGAATTGCACGTTTCTTCTTTGGTTTCGGTAAAATTTTGCCCACATTTATTTACACACACGACACAAAACACTCTCCTGCCGACTGACTGAATTCAAAAGCAAAATACAGTTCTTCAGATTTTTGATTTCACTGTTTGCATGATGGGAATCAGCAGTTTTTCTTTTTCTTTCCATGTCAAAAGTCTTCAGTCCATCTTGTTCTTTCAATTGTTTTGTTTTTTTGACTATATCTTCCAATCATTAATCTTTTTCTTATCGTCAGCACGGCAGACATTCTGACGTGTCATTGCAGGAAAAGCACAGCGGTTGTATTGTGGATGTATTTAGATCCTTTACTTAAATAAAAGTACTAATACCACACTGTGAAAATGGCCTCTGTGAGTTTATATAGTCTAATGAGGATTTTCATTGTCATCATCTGCTGGTTATTTCCTTTATTAATCTGTTAATTGTTTGCTTTGCAAAATATAAGAAAACAAGTGAAACATACATTTTACTTGACTAATTGTTTAAGCTCAAATTTATATGCTGTTTTCTAAATTTTTTAAAAATCCTTCATAAATTTTGTATGTAAAATCCTAATTTGTAAAGTAACTGGTAATGATAGCTGGCAGATGAATATAGTCAAGTAAAAAGTGGAGCTGTCAATGGATTAAAATATTTAATCACAATTAATCCCAAATTAATTTGATCTGGGAGGGATGGGAGATTTGTCAAGTATTTAATCCTCTTATCAACATGGGAGTGTGCAAATATGCTGCTTTATGCAAATGTTTGTATATATTTATTATTGGAAATCAATTAACAACAAAAACAATGACAGATATTGTCCAGAAACCCTCACAGGTACTGCATTTAGCATAAAACAATATGCTCCAATCATAACATGGCAAACTGCAGCCCAACAGGCAACAACAGCTGTCAGTGTGTCAGTGTGCTGACTTGACTATGACTTGCCCCAAACTGCATGTGATTATCATAAAGTGGGCATGTCTGTAAAGGGGAGACTCGTGGGTACCCAGAGAACCCATTTACATTCACACATCTGGAGGTCAGAGGTCAAGGGACCCCTTTGAAAATGGCCATGCCAGTTTTTCCTCGCCAAAATTTAGCGTAAGTTTGGAGCTTTATTTAACCTCCATTGTGACAAGCTAGTATGACATGGATGGTACCGATGGATTCATTAGGTTTTCTAGTTTCATATGATACCAGGATCTTCATTCTAGCTTTAAAACTGAGCCACGACAATGTAAAAATCACGTTAATGCATTAAAGAAATTAGTTGCGTTAAAATGACTGTGCGTACTTGAGTAAATGTACTCTTGTTACATTCCACCACTGGAAAAGCACAGGTGGAGCTATTCATTAGGAATAACCCTAATGAAGGATGTCTCCGCTCCTGCAGTTATTGCACCGCAGTAATTAATTAAATGATCAGCTGCACCTGTCACTCCACGTGTTTTACATCACACTGAAAACGGTGCATGTGAGGTCGTTTAAACGTGTTTTCCAGAAACACTTCAGTGACGCTGCACATTTGCAGCTGAAAGCGAGGCTGTCGGAAGGCCAACCTTTGGCCTTTAGGATGGTAAATACCTAATTGTAACAGGGATATCTGTGACTTTGTTTTTTCTTCTTCTGTGGTATTTATAGATTCGTTTGTCAGGCTCGCTGTCAGCTGCTGCCAAGGACACAAGTCAGATGCGAACTGTCCACAGTGTTTGATGCGACTGAAATGGTCACACTGGGGAAGCTCCTTCAAGGCCAACAGTGGATGAAGGATGGCTCCGAGCTTGTGGGAATACGAGAAAACTCTCCGCTGTGCTCTTCTCAAGATCCCTTTAGCATCATTTAAGCGACAGCCCTCAAACTGTGAAATCGTTTGCTCATTACGTATCATACTGTTTTAAGAAAAGAGAATGAACCTGACAGGAAGTCACACCTGGCTCAAACCTGTGAACCGACTGTCAGCGTTCAAAGTGTTACTTGGATGTTCCTACTGTAGTTTTAATGAGGAAAAAAATAGAAAGTAATTTTAAAAATCACACGTTCACACAGAAATGGCAGCTAACTATCATGCAAGGTGCTACAGCCTAGCATTCACATGTCTGACATTTACCTCTTCATTTCCATAGCTTCCATAGTTTTTGTATCAGGTGTTGAATAAGAGCTGCACCGCACAGCCTCGGTAGCACGCACATAAACCGGTTCAGCTCCTGCTGAGTTCCAGCTGTGAATTTATACCTTAATTAGACCTGCACACCTGATTCTCATTTATTAATCAGCCAGAGGAGCCTCCAGAGGCTGATCAGTCAACACAAACACACATAACAAGCAAGGTGTTTAAATTAAACACAACAGAAATGACAGTTAAATTAGGTCAATAATTAAAACAAAAATGTAAAATACAGTAAAATGTACTGTATACTTCACATTACAGGAAAGTCTGCTGTCTGTCATTAACGCAACTGGCGATTTGTAGGTTGTAGCGGGCTCAATTTTAAAGCTAGAGTGAAGATACTGGTATCATATTAAACTGGAAAACCTAAGGAATCCATCAGTACCAACCATGTCATAGTAGCTTGTCGAGAAAGAGGTTCAATAACGCTCTAGACTTGCACTAAATTTTGGTGAGGAAAAACTGTCATGTCCATTTTCAAAGGGGTCCATTGACCTCTGACCTCCAGATCAGTGAATGTAAATGGGTTCTCTGGGTACCCACGAGTCTCCCCTTTACAGACATGCCCACTTTATGGTCATCACATGCAGTTTGGGGCAAGTCATAGTCAAGTCAGCACACTGACACACTGACAGCTGTTGTTGCCTGTTGGGCTGCAGTTTGCCATGTTATGATTTGAGCATATTGTTTTATGCTAAATGCAGTACCTGCGAGGGTTTCTGGACAATATCTGACATTGTTTTGTGTTGTTAATTGATTTCCAATAATAAATATATACATACATTTGCATAAAGCCAAATAAATAAAGCCCTCCCATGTTGATAAGAGTATTAAATACTAGACAAATCTCCCTTTAAGGTTTATTTTGAACAGATAAAAAATGTGTGATTAATCACGATTAAATATTTTAATTGATAGACAGCCCTAATAAATAAATAAATAAATAGATTTTCATTATACTATACTTCACATTTTGTAGTTACACAAAATAGTCAAACCGCCAGTTTTGGACTATTTTATTAAAATGCCCACTTAGTCCTTATTCAGAGGATTTTCACAAATCATATTTCATGTCATGCGGCATTTAATCATGCCAAAAAGATTCTGACCTGAGCCCTGAGTCAGCCTTGCTACACTGCGTATTCTCTGTGAACCCCTGAAACTGAATGTGCCTTTTAATTAACCAATAACAATGCGAGGCCCTCATTCACGATGTTTCCGTGTTGTTTTGTTGACTCACTGATCAGAGCCGAATGAACCGCTCACTCCATCAAAGCGCTGCGCTTTTTTTGTTTCTTCGAAAAACATTTTCTAAACCCACAAGAATTTTTTCATAGAAGTGAAAAAACTCCTGACAGATTGTGTGAGAGGCCGACTAAAACATCTCACTTCAAAAGGACACGGCCAAACTAAAAAACACAAGCTACACAAACTAAAAGGATGAAAAAAGAAAGCACACATACGAACACACAAATGATCCGGGCCCGCTCGGGGAAATCAAAGCGTCCCTCGTTTCTTCTCATTAGCTTCTCAGATTCCTGCGACGGCGCTACCTGTACATCACGGAGATCGCAGCGGGGCCAGAGAATGAGTGAGACGCCAATTTGTCTTGACATGTTAAGTTGTGACTCGATCGGATTACGAGACGCAGCGCCGTTAATGGACGAGCTGAGCGTTCGTCTTTCCACACTGAAGGCTGCACCGGATTTAGTTACCGGCAGAAGCCTGTGACCTTGCCGGTGTCCATCACGCAGTCACATATTGACAACAGACAGATTTCAATCAGCTGAGAATTTACTGAGGAATCACATCATCGCTTCAAATCCATTTCTCTTCTTTCACAAGGGTCTTAAAAGAATAGGAAATGTCCTACACTGCAAAAATGCC
>CAKAOH010039003.1:44732-64023 GCA_916701665.1 Sebastiscus tertius
GAGGGTTTCTGGACAATATCTGACATTGTTTTGTGTTGTTAATTGATTTCCAATAATAAATATATACATACATTTGCATAAAGCCAAATAAATAAAGCCCTCCCATGTTGATAAGAGTATTAAATACTAGACAAATCTCCCTTTAAGGTTTATTTTGAACAGATAAAAAATGTGTGATTAATCACGATTAAATATTTTAATTGATAGACAGCCCTAATAAATAAATAAATAAATAGATTTTCATTATACTATACTTCACATTTTGTAGTTACACAAAATAGTCAAACCGCCAGTTTTGGACTATTTTATTAAAATGCCCACTTAGTCCTTATTCAGAGGATTTTCACAAATCATATTTCATGTCATGCGGCATTTAATCATGCCAAAAAGATTCTGACCTGAGCCCTGAGTCAGCCGTGCTACACTGCGTATTCTCTGTGAACCCCTGAAACTGAATGTGCCTTTTAATTAACCAATAACAATGCGAGGCTCTCATTCACGATGTTTCCGTGTTGTTTTGTTGACTCACTGATCATTAGCTTCTCAGATTCCTGCGACGGCGCTACCTGTACATCACGGAGATCGCAGCGGGGCCAGAGAATGAGTGAGACGCCAATTTGTCTTGACATGTTAAGTTGTGACTCGATCGGATTACGAGACGCAGCGCCGTTAATGGACGAGCTGAGCGTTCGTCTTTCCACACTGAAGGCTGCACCGGATTTAGTTACCGGCAGAAGCCTGTGACCTTGCCGGTGTCCATCACGCAGTCACATATTGACAACAGACAGATTTCAATCAGCTGAGAATTTACTGAGGAATCACATCATCACTTCAAATCCATTTCTCTTCTTTCACAAGGGTCTTAAAAGAATAGGAAATGTCCTACACTGCAAAAATGCCCTCTCAAATTTAAATGAAAACATTTTAGATATGAGCATTTTTTTTGCATGAAACAATCAAATCTGTTTGTCAGTGCAGTAAGTGATTGACTTGATACGATTTCTTGACATAAGCAAGGATGTCCAGCTACCACAAGTCTTAAAATAACTAACATTTGCCATGAAATGTGGTAGACTTTGATGAAGATGAATTCTACCGATGTTAGTGATCCCCTGACTTTCTCTCTAGTGTCGCCACTGGCTCCACGTTTTCATTTAGCCAGTGAAATATCTCAACATCTACTAGATGTATTGGAACTAAATTGTTGAGGTATTCATGGTCCTCAGAGGATGAATCTCATTGACTTTAAAGCGGCAATAAACATGTTTTTTGATTTAAATGCAAGCCCATTTACCATTTACATGCTTTGAATTATCGTTACAAAGTAAATGTTGATTGCACGATGTTATAGCGGTTGAATTGTGACACCATCTGCATTTAGATTGGTTCCCTGTAAGCCTCACTTTCACTATGCGATCCTGCCTGCCACCAGGTACGATCTCCCGGGAAAACTAAGGCTCGATTATTGGCACAAAGAAAGTGCGTCAACAGAGACAGGAAGATGATAGCGCTTTTGTTTTTCCACGGTAGCTATCGGTACCTATCCTCAGTTACCAAGGAGTATCAATGTAAGATCTTTGCGGTTACTATCCCCAGTAGCAGTGAACGGCGGAACAACTGAAGTAACTGTGAAAAACAAAATGCAGTGTGTTCTGTGTTGTTGGTAGTCGCTAGGTTCTGACGAAAAACGAAAATGATCCGGTTGTCTTTGCAACGGTGGTGCCAACAACACCACTTGGAAACGCTAGAGGGATAAAGGTTAAAAAGTTGTCTATTTAAACTACATTGTGCAGGTCAAAATGTGTCCAAAATGACCAAATACCTGCAAAACTAATGGCAATGTTTGTTGTGTTTAGTGCCAATTAACAAATGGTAGCAAGCTAACACTCTAAACCAATATAGTGCACATGGTGAACCCTGCTAAATAGTAGCATTGTCATTGTGAGCATGTAGCTCCAATGTAGGCTGCCAAAGCCTTATAGATCAGCCAGCATAGTTGTAGACGCTTAGTCTTATTTAGTAACAATGGACATTGTGCAAATTTGCCCTTTCCTGACACATTTGACCAATTATGATGGTCAAACCAGCCCGGTGTCATTCACAGAGCGTCAAATACTGACGTTTTGTTTTATTTGACGCTCAGAGCAACTGCTCCGGCCATCCATGATGACGTATAACGAGCGACAAGGCCCAGAGGAGTGGAAGTTTTGTTGGATGGATGGGTCAAACAAACACAGGACTTTCAAGGAGGAGACTGCTGTTTGTCAATGTTGACTTATTCTAAGTTGCATTAGTAGGGTACGTTTCACAACGTTCTTAATTTACGTCATGTAACGTAGGCTACGCAATTTACTGAAGTTATTATAATTCAAATCACAATTTTTTACTAAATCTAACCAAGTAGTTTTGTTGCCTAAACCTAAGTGATGTCAAGGCGTACCTGGTGCGATAAAAATGACGCCAAGTGGTCCTGACCAAGCGTCCGTATGCGACGATCTTTGGGAACGAGAACGGGTTGGTCAAACTCACATCAAGCGTTTTCTCTGCAGAACCTTTCCTTGGATAAATACAGACAGAATAAGAACTTCAATTGAACGTGTTTTTGTACTTCTATTCCTAGCTGCTGGTCAGGCTGACAGTCACCACCTGGCTAATATATGCATTTAGTGTGTTATTGCCAGCTGTCCCTTTATATCAGCCGCTCAGCCACCTTGTGATAGTGCTGCCCTCAGTGCCCTGCTCCAGTTGTGAGGAAATCTGTCGCCTGAAGCTAGTCAAGGGCATTTCTGCTGCCTGTGCCAACCGGCTCCACGTTCCCCTTTATATAAGGCATAAAGAGTTTCACACATGACAAATACTAACTTTACCAGCAACATAAATGTATTTCTTAAATGACAAAGAAGAAGCAGATCTGAAACTCAATTTCCAGCGCTCAAATAGCACAAAAAAATAACACGAGTGGGATGAAATATTTTCAATGATGAGGTAAAGTTTTATTACGAACGCTCGGAACAAAACTAATTACGATGATTACATGAATATGTCACCTTGTTTATCTGATTGCTTTGCGGGCCCTTCAGTGAAATCAATTTTCATGGTTTAAATTGAATCCCTTAATTAAGAGAGGTTCTTTCCGTGTTTCAGCGCCCGTTGCATTGCATTGATTGATGTCTGCTTTAGCGATCACCGCGGGGAAACGGCAGCGAGGCGGCTAATACTGCATGAAAAATGTAGACCGGAGCAGACAAAGCGAAACGCGAAATGAAGTTCCGCCAGGGGTTGTAGTTATCAAATGATGTCTCCGCGAATGAGCGCGTGTGCACACGTGCGTGTAAGCACCTGTGTGTGTGTGTGTTTGTGCAAACCCACGCTGCGTGACATGTTCGGTTATAATGATCTTGGCGTGGCATGTGGGACTTTTTTTACTGTACAATGTTATTTCATCAAGAAACGCTGCAGAACAAAGCTGCAAGAACACTGTGTCAGAATAAAGCTATATTGTAAATGACAAAGAAGTGCTGCCAACATGTCTCAACTAATTGTGAAAGCTCTTTCTGGTTTTTAATGAGACTCATCTGTTGGTGTTACGGGAGCCGAATAGTCCTCGACACCTGCATTTGATTCATGAGGTTACAGCCTCTCAGTTAGAGGGGATGGGATGCTTCTCTCTGCCAGACAAACATACGGGGTTGTGGAGTTACCAAAACTGACTCCAAGTGAGTTTAAAACGGTAGAAAATAGATTTGAAGTGTAAGAATATGCTTTAGGTTGTGTTTACAGGCGCATAACTTGAGTGAAACATGACCCGTTACATGGCCTGTGTAGACAGCTGGATTGACTAAAATAGAAACATATCTGCTCCGTCAGACGTGTGCGAGACGGACGACTGCAAAACGGCCATTTGTGACATCACAGGTGTGCTCAGTTAACACTATGACATCACAAGTTTGAGTTTTAGCTCTCTAGTTTTTGGATTTGGGAGAGAGCTGTTCATGTATACTAATATTTTTGGACCGTCTCAGACTATAGGAATAACGTGTATGAATTTTGAAAATGTGCGTATTTCCCCTTTAACTTCTTATCCAGTAAATATCAATTCGTCAAAATTAGGGCCGTCAAAGTTAACGTGATAATAACGCATAAACGCAAATTCATTTTACCGCCACGCATTAACGCAACTTGCGATTTTTAGGTTGTAGCAGGGTCAGTTTTAAAGAGTGAGTTAAGATTCTGGCTCCAAACTTAAGCTAAATTTGGGCGAGGAAAAACTGTCATGGCCATTTTCAAAGGGGTCCCTTGACCTCTGACCTCCAGATCAGTGAATGTAAATGGGTTCTCTGGGTACCCACGAGTCTCCCCTTTACAGACATGCCCACTTTATGATCATCACATGCAGTTTGGGGCAAGTCATAGTCAAGTCAGCACACTGACACGCTGCCAGCTGTTGTTGCCTGTTGGGCTGCAGTTTGCCATGTTATGATTGGAGCATATTGTTTTATGCTAAATGCAGTACCTGTGAGGGTTTCTGGACAATATTTCTCATTGTTTTGTGTTGTTAATTGATTTCCAATAATAAATATATACATACATTTGCATAAAGCGAAGTACAGCCTCACAGAGCTGCTGGCGTGGCTGTCTTTGTCTTGTTATATACACACACATCTTTCCTAGCGCTGTTCTAAGTCAAATAAAAGCATTATGTAAGGATTGAAACGTATCTGTAAAGATTATTGGAGTATGTAAGTAAGATAACACACAATTAACTGTCTATTTTTTAAAAGTAATCCTGCCGTGTAGCCTCCACTCACATGAAAAAACATGAAAAGGAATATATTAAATCTGATTTGTTTGTGGGATAAAGTAATCCATCAGATCAGACTTACAGAAGTGTGGATGCATGTTAAGTTTGTCCAGACACAAATCTTGCCCGAACAACAGCAGCATAACATTAGCATGAATCAGCTCTGAAAGATGATTTATTGCACAGCTGCACAACAACAGTTGTGTGTTGGAAACAAAGCAGTCGCGGCCTAAATTATTCATGAGATATAATAAGAGGACGGTTGCCGTACGGAGTGTTTGTCGATGACGATCGGACTTGGGGAAGACGGAGCCGAGGAGAGGGAACTCTGGTGTGCAAAGTGAACATCTTTCAGGGAGATGGAAGCAGGCGGTTAAAGAGTGAGGAAAGTACGTTTACCGTGTTTTGCACACACAGAGCTCGAGCCTTTCAGTAAAAGGAGAAAGGTTTTCTGAGACCTCCGCTTTTCGTTTGCTTCGGGGAACCTGTTTGTAGTGTAATGTTATTCTGGCCCGTGGACACATCGAGTTCTGCCACAACAACAGGAGACTCATTCGAGGGGAGGAGAGAGAGACGGCTTTCAAACAGCATATATTAAATGTCTTTCTTTTGCTGCTCTCACCTTGTGTGTTGCCTGTCCTTTGAGTTTGTCTCAAGTCTGCGGGCTACAGCACTAACAAGCCTCCCTGCTACGGTCTTTGGTCACACTGTATTTACCTCACTGTCACTGCAGCCAGGCTGTCAGCAAAGACTGTAAATACATCGGTTACAATAGCACTACATTCTAACTTGCTGCCTAAACTTTAAGCTACTGAGTCAGACTTTTTTTTTTCCACAGAGATGTACAGCACATAGTTTGTATTAGAAAAACTGCAGCCACAAAACCGGGCTGTCAGGATGGATGTATCAAGAGAAAAATGGATCAAACATCGCAGTGACTCACAGGAATCCCATGTCAACAATTCTGTCTGAACTAGCAGCTTATTGTGCCGCTTCAAATAATTTAACAGTGATGTTGTTCCTGTCTGGGCTAGTCAGTAACAAAAAATATAGCAGTTGTCTCGAGGGGTTACTGTAGTTCTTCTTTCTTGGGCTAAGTGGTCAAACTCAGATTTCTTGTGTCGGAGTATTTGACTGATTTACACATGCTGCAGCGTCCCCTTAAAGTCACAAAAGCGTGAGATTCTCCTGGGACAGCCAGTGGGCAACTCCGGCTCTGAAAAGTGAAGCCAATGCTGAAGTGTCTTAAACTTGCATTCTCTCTAACAGCCAGCAGGGGGCGACTCCTCTGGTTGCAGAAAGAAGTCTGATTATATAGAAGTCTGTGAGAAAATGAGCCTACTTCTCTCTTGATTTATTACGTCAGAAAACAGTTTATGGTCTCAATCGCTAGTTTCAAGTCTTCTTCAATACAGCATGATGTTCATTTAGTAAATGATGGTCCCATTTAAAGTCAAATAGACCATAAAACAGGGGATGCTTTAGGGCGTGGCTAACTTGTGATTGACTGGTTGCTACCGCGGCATTGTCCGTGTTTTCATCTTACAGTTTTAACCCTTTCACAGTGTGTTTTCAGTTCATGAACATTAATTAGAACCTTTTTAGGTCGCCAAAAAAATGGCAGCGTTCAGTTGTACTTCGCTCCACCCTTTCGTGTCACTTCTGGTTGCAAATAACCAAGACGGTGACGGCTAAAATGCCAAACTCGAGGCTTCAAAAAGACAGTCCACAAACCAATGGGTGACGTACGGCCCAAGGGGAATGCTACCGGCAAGGCAAGACAACAGAGGGCATCAGGGTGCTACGTTTTTCAGAGAGGTAGAGAGACTTCAGTCTCTGCTCAGGTAGACATTACTCCTCTATATCTCCACATAGCTAATAGTTGTTTGCTGCTATATTAATGCTCTGAATATCTTATAGAGCACCTTTAATATCAATATACAGTGGTTGTGGACACACCTCCCTCACCTGCATTGTTAGTTTAAGAGGAGGGAGGATGACTGCAACCACGTTGTTTTGGAAATAGTTTAGCTTAATAGAAAACAGCTTTATTCCAACTAAAACTTAAAACACATAAACCTACCTCTGACCTTGAAGCTGAAGGTCAAGTACGGAGGGGTTAGCTGGTCGCTAAATTACAAATCCTGTTGTGGTGAAGGCATGATCCCAAATCATAATCAGTAGGATTCATGTTTAATAAGGCTTACAACAAAAGCGTAACATAACAATTACAGCAGGGACAAAAGATGAGAACTTCTTATTTCACTGGGTGTTTAAGGGTTAACAGTTTCTGAAAATGACAGAATGTAATTTTGAGTTGCATCATTCCCTGAAATGAGTTTCAGATGAACAGTGACGGAGCCTCCTTTAGGCATATGCTCTTTAAAAATGTATACAGAAGACAGGAATGCATGCATAGCTATTTTACCCCTTAAAATTAGCAGTGGCACTTCCAAACAACCCTTTTTATGGGCTGTATTATTTGCATTTCAATAAGCTAATGCATTTATATATGGTCTTTTTAATTTAAAATGTTATTTCTTGACTTTTGATGATATAAAGTTAACTGTGTCTTTTTGTTGTTGCTTTACTAACTCTTGATTAAGGACGGAGATGCCTTTAAACTTTAATAAGACCGACCTTCAATGATTCAACCGACACAGCTTTAGTGTCAAACTATGTTCATGTTCTGTGAGCACTGCCTTGCGTCTAACACGTGTCCTGCTGGTGCGACACACAGCAGGTAAATACAAAGTACTGAGTTTTCCACAAACTCCACAGTTGGCCTCTCTGAGCGTAGCAGAGTTTGAGCCGGTCTGCAGGGAGGCCGTGTTACCATCAGGCGAGCTAATGGGTGAGGAGCAGCGCGTCAGATCCATAGAAAGGCAAAAGAGGTTCAAGGAAAGAGTTGGTCCTCCTCCCAGGGAGTAAACTTAGAGGAGGGGAAGTCATCGATGCTACCTGACCTGGTGAAGCTCGCTGTGCCATTAGGAACCACGTCGCTACAGGAGCCGGAAGATTCAGTGCAGCTGCAGAGAAAGTGCTTTATCTGTGAAGTAATTTGGGGAACACACTGAAAGTGATTCATTTTTATGCTCTATTGTTATTTATATAATGAGCAGAGAGGTGTTCATTACAGGGAAATGGCCTCTACTTCTTGCCAATTAAGGGGTGATGATTAGCAAAGAGATATGCTGAAATTGCAAATCCAATTCTCTTTGAGACAGGAAGTGTATTGATAGTGCTGCCCACAGTGCCAACATTTGTCTTTGATGTCATTTTTCCCAAAGGCGAAGCTTTCCCTCAAGCTTTAGCTTTGCTGTTCTTTCTCCCCTCTGGACTGCTAGCTCAGTATTAGTGAGGATCAGTGCTACGTCAGGAAGCAAAGTGTCCTTCATGTAAGAAACCGGAGCTCACGTCTTGTGGCCGTTAAGTCAACGAAAGTCAGCGTCCTGTTGCTCGCGCTCTCCCGTGTGCACGCGCGACCTGAATGTGAGCGAGCATCCGTCAAAACAGTGAGGCGACACACGTCAGCTAAAAGCACAATATCACTCTATGTTTCAGCTGCGAGCGTGGTGTGTGAGTGAAGGTAAGCAGAGGCGCAGAGTACAGCAGAGACTCCGGTCCTGGAGACCAAAGCTACGGTCTCCCCCACGTCCTCCGACCGCGGCCAACACTGTTTAACAGACGGGCTTCACTAGATACAACCAAGAGGTTTTGGTGCTTCCGTGTAGTTTGTGTTGGAGTCTGAGTCTGAACAGCGTAGACACACGTGAGCGTGCATGGGACACCAACCTGCAATGATTTATAGGTGTAAGAAGTGACAAACAGTCCCTTTCAGTTAGAACAGTTTTGGTTATTTCACAAAAGGTTTTTATGTTTCCAAACATAAACATGTGCTCTTCTCACTGGTTTAAAGTGGGCTGGATGTCATTTACTTATGTTGCCAGGCAACTGTCAATCAAATCTGATCCTAACCCACACAGTCCCGATGAAGCAGGTCAGCTGAGTTTTAGGTTGTCAAACTCTTAATAAATAAAACTAATGGTAGTTGTTTTTGTAAAACTCTAACTTTAATTGTTGCATATTTGGCCGTGAATATTTAAGGTTATAGAGAAATACTTCAGATTTAAAACCCCGTTTTTCTGGGGGCTTTAAGACACACAATACTTTCTGCAGTCGATATGAAAAACCGCAAGTGTGCAGATACCTTGCACAACAAAAAATAAATAAACAACCCACAATATCAGACGTGTGATGAATTACAAGCTCAGAGGTCTATTAGTATCTAGTGCAGTTTCACTTCACAGTGTGTTCATCCACACTCTGACTCGGCGCCCAGACAGGTGACCTTTTTACCTCACGTCATGGCATGAAAGATGCAACCTGCTGCTGTATGAATTCTATGTAACCTTGCCCCGTAGACGGGACATGCCTAAGTATAGCCGCCTGCGGTGTGATAGGTCAGGAGTCGGCCTGCTCGTCAGAGAAAAAACTGCCTCGGTGCCTAAAGCATCCTCGTCTCCTGCTCAGACCTGTGCGTTTGCATTTCAAAGAGAGGGGGAACCGTCGGTAGAAAAGCATCCTGAATTCATGCAAAGAGAGCGCGGTCAGGGATCACCATATGATGATGTGATGTGACGTTAAGTGAAGCTGGATGGGTTTTAGCGAGCTGAGAGGTGGAAAGAGGCGATATGGAAAGGGCTGGAGACGTGATGGCACCTGAGCCCGAGGTGAACTCTTCCTCCGCATTCAAACTTCCCGTTGTGACACTCCTGCAGGGGCGGACGACTATAATTATACGATCGGGATTCAGATCATGCACGCTTCAGTCTTCAATATTTGTACACCTACTCTCAATTAATACTCTGAATGCACAGGACGCAATCGGAGTCTAGCTGGATGTCGGGATCACGGTGTCTTTTTGTGGTTACGTAAATCAGCCAGAGTAATAAATTATAGCAGAAACAGACGTTGCAAGGTGCTTTCTGCAGGGCTGCCGGTGAGATAGAGATGAGCATGAGAGGCGTCAGAGAAACTGCTGTGACTTGCAGCATATTGGTTCGGATGTCAGCACTTTGATTGTAATTAAATACCAAAAAACTGGTGCCCTACTTTTGTCCAACTTTGGCAGCCGAGCACACAATCTCCGCACCGCCGGCGGGTTGAAGGACGTGATTAATGACACCGGCGTGAAGACAAAAGTCTGTGTCATCTATTGTTTTTGTTTGTTTGTTGATTTTTCCCCCCCTCCTTCTCCTCCGTGTGTGTGTGTATGTTTTTTTTAACGTCCTCCGTCTCAGCTGTGATTTATCTCCCAGTTGTGTGTCTTTCACACGATGGTCTAAAATTAATTCCAGGGATGGGATTTTTTTTTTTTTAAAAGAGCTGCAAATACTTGAATAGAGATGCAATGATTAATTGATTAGCTGTCAACTATTAATCACCAACTATTTTGATAATCGATTAATCAGTTTGAGTAATTTTTTAAGAAAAAAAAAGTGAAAATTCTCTAAATCCAGCTTCTTAAATGTGAATACTTTCTGGTTTCTTTACTCCTCTGTGACAGTAAAACTGAATATATTTGAGTTGTGGACAAAACAAGACATTTGAGGATGTCATCCAGGGCCGGCTTAAGGCACAGGCCATATACTGTAGGCGGTCGCCTAGGGCGGCATCTTCTGGGGGGGCGCTGGTTGCCCTCTAAAAAAAATAATAAAATATTTTTAAAAAACAATGCCAGTGGGCGCCCTTTCTCATTTTCTGCATCGAGGTAACAAATGAACAAATAAAGAAAGAACTTTTCACCACTATAACTCTTTTTCTCACACTTTTTATCTGTCCAGACGCACTTATTCGTTAATAAAAGTATAAATTGTAGTGAAAATAATTAAACACTTTTAAGCCAATAATATCAGGGATATTCATATTATAATAAATACAGTTGTTTATAATAATACAAATCTTAATTTCTGTCTTAAAACCGTTGTGATGTCTGATGTGCGTTGCAGTTTACAAGGTTAGGGTTCTGGGGGTTTGAACCCTAAACCTAGAGCAGGGAGGCTCCAAATCTGAATTTTGCCTAGGGCACCAAAAGGGCTAGAGACGGCCCTGACGTCATCATCTGATCCTCATTTTCTGACATTTTATAGATCAAACAACTAAACAAATTAATCAAGAAATTAATCGACAATGAAAATAATCCAAGAATACTTATTACTTTATTTGCTTTCCAACACAGTTAGCCTTTTTCCTCTTGCCCGGCTGCCATTATCATCAAGAGATTGTACTTAAATAAACCCAACTAAAGGTTGAGTATAGTAAAAAAACATACCTCTGTGAATGTGATGCAGTGTCAGTGTGTTTGAAAATGAATTTCCACCGCCAAAATGTGCAGACATTGTTCTGTTTCCTGATGTTCTGATGTCAGCACATACTGCAGCTTTTATGCTTAATGGTGTGTTTGTGGCGTCCTTGTTGTTTCTGGTGTTATCTGTTATGCTGTTTGCTCTCTACACTTCCTGGCGTGTGCGTCCTGCCAGCTTCTGCCTGTCCTACTTTACTGTCTCCTTCAATGTTACCACTGTTTTATTAGATTGTCAGAAACATTTTGACATGCCATTATTAGGAATAACTCAATTATAATACAGTACCTCAAAAAAATGTACACAGCATAGTATCGCATTAACCTCTTAACCTCCGTCTTTCAGAGGTCGTAGTCTTGTAAGGGGTCCCTCGACCTTTCACCTCAAGTTATGTGGATGAAAACTCTGACGGTACGTGTCCACAGGGGCGTTTTTTATCGAGAGGGGACACGTGTCGCTTCCCAGCATTGGACGCTTGGTGGGCTGTCACTACAAACAAGGCTCTTCTCATCTGATTGGACGAACACGTTCCCTCCGTTGGCTGCCGATACCAGCTTTCAAACTGGAAATAATACGGAGGCTCGTTTGGAAACTTTCTTCTCTTTCTTCACGAAAATAGTTCACCGAAATGTGTTTCTGAAAACATTTGAGGCGAGAAATAATCCGTGCAGTTGCTGAATCTGTCTTTATTTTGGATCGACAACGTTTAGTTTAAAAGATTCTCTGGAGTTTCCGGAGGCGGCGAGTCGCGTCGGACGCCTGTGGTTTGCATAAAGTAGCCTGGACCTCAACTTTATGCAAATGAGGAGCAGGCATCGTGACGCTCCGTCTCTTTAATCGCGCCGCCATGCTACCAGAATGCATTGCACGGCTGCTTACATACAAGAAAGGACGGATCCTGTGGACACTTACCATGAGACGAACAGAGTGAATCTTATTGGATAAAACAGATGTTAACAAACTGCATCATTTCCAGTTGTAAACGGGTAATAAATTGCAATATATCTTTTCGCAAAATGTTTCAAATCACAATAAGATTGTATGGTGATGAAATGATTGTGATAATGTCGTATCGTGAGGCCTCTGGTGATCCCAATCATAGCTTCCACCACTGGCTAGAATGAATAATGTTCGGTGTAAAACAGCTCTTTAAGAAAAAACATTTCATCTGACACCAAAGAAATTAAAGCAACTTTGTTTGTTTCTGCTTCTACATGATTACCTGAGATCAAACTCATTTGTAATCTTAATTTCTCACAACACAGGAAACCAATGTTCGTTATTAAACTGTAATTTCCTCATGAAGCAGAACAACAACACACGCTGAGGACAAAACAAGGACACGCTGCCAAGGAAAAGCCATTTTTTGGGAGACATAAATTTCTGCCGTTTCACTGGTAGAAGCTGCCAGTCTTCTTGCCCGAGGCCTTATTTGTTTGTGGTTTTGTGCTGGTGTCTATATTATTATTTATTGATGGTGAATTTCATCAGGAACTAAGGACAATATTTTCCTAAATATTGCTTGATAAATATTATAATCAATGATTGGAAACCAGACGGTGACACCGAGGCTGATTGATTCCAAACTTTATTTGTTTGTTTTCCAGCTTTTTATGCCCGAGGCGTATTTCATAGTCCGCCTGACAGTTGTGCAGCACAAAAATCTGCCCATAAACCAGAAAATTCACCCTCAGCATTGACAAGTGTCCACGACTGTGGCCTCCCACTCTCTGTCAATAAAGCCAGACAAAGTCTGTGTGCGATGACGGCACATTTTGGAGCCTCTTCATCTAAACCGAATTGTCCAAAATGAAACCAGAATCCTCCTTCGGGGCGGACTTTGGCCTCGAGAACCAGCGCTGCCGCAGCAACAGAGACATGTCAGACCTTGCAGGGTTATCAAATTTAGAATTGTATAATTTCCCTAAATGATAGAGATTAGGAAATGCGGTCTGCAAAGTTGAAGACACAGAGCTATCACACAAAAGCAAAATCACCTCAATAAAACTTGCTCTCTCCCCCTTTGAAGCCAGCCTCTATAAATAACTTCCCAGTGGTATTACATGCAGAGAAAACCGAGCTAAGAGTGCCCTCTACGTGCCGGCTGGAGCTCTGTGCCTGGAAAATGTGCCACACAGTCAATGCAATGCAAACAATGCTCAAGATATGCACTGAATATACAGAATCAGCTGCTTCTGCACGGGATGAGTTGATCGGTAAAACATTTTCCCTCTTAAGCGTCTGAGACGCTGCATTCCCCTCCGACCCCCCTCAATATTAAGAGCATCTAAGGTAAAAGTGAGAGGGAAGGCTTCACGCTCCCGGTGCCCTCTCTAAGTGCAGTGTCATCAGAAGTTAAGTGGGAAGGCAGGCCAGATCAAAGCGGCAAAGCAGATCTTCACTGTCTGACTTCATCTCTGCTAAAGCCCCAGAAACCCTGTCACAACCTCAGATGCTCAAAAAAAAAAAAAAAAAAAAAATAGATTTTCCCTTCCGGACTCATTATTCCCTTCAGCGCCGGATGATGCTACACACAGCAGTCACGCTTGTGTAACCCAAATCAAAGCGCTCCGTTTGAAGACTTGTTTGGTTAATAAGTCCATTACAGAGCTATAAAAACTGCAATTAGATGGAAAATCTGGAGTCAGTGTCAAAATCCCAGCTGATTTGCTCCAGTCAGATTATGCAAAGACACTCGTACTGATGCACCGAATGAATTAACAGTCATAACATGCTACATAGGTACATTAACATACAAAGGCATGTACTGTATGACCACACAGTACATGAGACAGTAAATAGGATAGAGTCAGATGGTTGAACGTTTATATAAAGCAAGTTTCAATTCATATTTCTGTGCAGTATTTTTGTACAACAAGGGAATTAATAATGTCATATATATAAAAGAAAAGCTATTGGTGCTTTACACACACACACACACGACAGAAGTACACACTCCGTAAGAATTTTTTAATAACACGGAGACGCAAAGGAAGGCCAAATGCTTTCAAAGCCATAACAGGAATTATCTTGTCAAAATATCTGGAGAGCCGTGTGAATAGAAGTTGTAAGGGCATTTCTAAAACTGTCAATTAAAATGGCACCACTGACTTGTCTCAACCTGACAAAACAGCTCGGCCTGTTGCCAATGTAAATGTGCTGCAGAAGTCAGGTAGAAAAGTGACAGCAACAACAGAGGCACGTTGGAATGTCTCGTCAAGCTGCATCGTTGATAGCTTTCTTTGGCTTAAGATCAGGAGATGTGGAGCTACCCATCTCTCAAACCTTGAGCCCAGCTGAAGCAGCTGGTGAACTCCGATCAAACGGTCAAACTAGGCAGCGCTGATCAAATATGAATTAAGATTATATCACTGTAACACCTATTATTTTTCGCCTCAAATGTTTTCAGAAACACACTTTAGTGTACCGTTTAGCTGTAAAATGAGAACGTTTGTGACCCGGCAGCTATATTAAAAACAGTCGAGCCAAAACCTTGAAATTAATTAAGACCTCAGCCACACTTTTGTACAAGAAAAATGTTTTCAACCCACTGATATGCAAACACACATCTCTTCCTATCTCTCCAAATTGCATCTGGATCATATTAGAATTGAAAGCTCCACCTTGAACAGACGTTAAAGGTCCCATATCGTGCTCATTTTCAGGTTCATACTTGTATTTTGTGTTTCTAATAGAACATGTTTACATGCTGTAATGTTAAAAAAAACACATTATTTTCCTTGTACTGTCTGCCTGAATATACCTGGATTTACCCTCCGTCTGAAACGCTCCGTTTTAGTGCATTTGGACGGAATTGCGTTGCTAGGCAACAGTTTGGGTCCATGTTTACTTTCCGTCAGCTGATGTTATTTACATACACTGCAACAGGAAATAAACTGGGACAGAATATTTACGTTTAAAACCGTGTAATGGTCTAAATATTATATATTTGTGACATCACAAATGGACAGAAATCCTGACAGCTTGTCTCAAAGGCACAGTTTCTGAATACGGGCTGTGTGTATTTCTCCAAGGGTTAAGCGTTTTGATAGTTTAACAGAATTTATAGAGCACTTAAACCTGCTTTATAATATAAAAGACATGACAATCTCACTGCTTACAATATGGGACCTTTAATAGTTAATAGTTTTACTTCAGAAAAAAGTATTGAATAGGCCTACTTCTTCTACCACTGCCAATACCAAAAGTAAAGCAAGACGGCGTAACGGCGTTTGCCTGGGGCCCTCAAATCATTATCAAATCATCCGCCCCTGAAAAACACACCCAGGACGCGGTTACTTCCGGTCAGAATCATCGGTGAAATTCACATAGCGGAGGGAACTTCCAAATAGGCGTATTAGTCTCTTGTTTTGACATAACTATAGTGGTTATAAAGTAGAGCATGGATTTAATTAGCGAAGGTATTGTGCTGGTGGTAACGTTATTAGTGTTATAAATTAGTAATCAGTCTGACACCGGGGACGGTGGGAAAACACGCTCAAGTCACGGCCACACTGGTGAAATACACTCTCGGTTTGATTCTGCGTCCAGTCGGCTATCCGCTGGTGTTGACTCCAGAGTCTGGTTGTAACGTTAGTACCGGTGTATCTAGCATCCACGTAACGTTAGTATATATCCAGCAAAACGTTGCTGAACAGAGTGCTCTTTTTTTATTCAAAGCTTATTAATACTGAGCATGTAGCGTATCCAAATTGAACCGAATTCGACAAAGCACTCCTTTGGGTTTCCCAGCAATACACCCGGAAAGTGTGAAGTAGATCAGGTGAGCGGTTCTCGAGATATGCGAGGGACATACCCGCAGACAGACAGACATTCCTCGCTTTATAATTAGATTTGTGTTTTAAACTTTTCATGCCAAAACAGACACATTTAAAAGTCTGCTTCAACTCATATTTTTCAAAATTCCAACATTTTGCCGGGCCGGTGTTCGTATCTGAATAATTTCCAGTAAAAATCAGACAATTGCGTCTTCACGATCAGGATTATGTCTTTTCAAAGTGTCTTCCTGACACTGAGCTAAAGCGAGATCCAGTCAGTAAGCGGCAGAACACTCGCAGGAGAGCGAACAGCCAGTTCTTCACTCCACAACCTGGCGCCGGAGCAGACAGATGTGCTGATATGCCATCTATAGCCGCGGGCCTTTTCTGACTTCTAAAGGCTTCCGCTGTCAAAGTGGGGCGCCTGGGAGTGCATGACACAAAAGTTAAATGAAGGTTAAATGGAAGCACTTCAAAGTGGGAGATCTCCACAGACAAATAACGCAGGAAAGGTTAATGTGTGTCTTGTTGAGACACCGGAGCAGCTTGTAGCTTTTGGGCATCACGGTTTGAGGTCCAGTTAGGGGTCACAACGCCTTGGGGGCCGCCGTTTATTGGTTTCATTCACACGGTCGATGTGTGCAGCGCGATAACGGAGGTTTTAAACGGATGCTTGTAGAGCAGTTTTCTTCCAGGTCAGATCTTCCTCTGTTAGCGTCAGTACATATTCTGTAATACTAGAGGCAGACAATATTGGCTTGTTGGAAATCAGTCGGTTGGAATCGTCCACCTTTGATATGATGGATGCTACTCTGTGATTACTGATACGAGGATAAAGGCTGGAAACGCTGCAGAAAAGCTTAATTTCTAAAATAATTCATTGTTACGTAGCCGTAACGGTCTGCAGGTCCCGACTATGCTGCGTTGTGTTCTGGTGAACAATCAGATGCTGGCATGCCTTGTTGAGCAAAACGCTGCGATACACTCACTACAAACTTGAGACTAGCTCAAAACCTGTACCAAAAATAAAAGAAAATACAATAAAATATAGATAAATAAAGTGTTATTTTGTGTCAACAGACGTCCCCGTTTGTCCAGAATTGTCCCTGTTTGAAGCTGGGTGTCCAGAGTCCCAACGAATATCTGTAAAACACTCAAAAGTCCCGGTTTTCAAGAGTCACTATCAAATTCAAATAATAAAAATATACTTTGTTTTCAGCGCTTACATACTGTATACGTTTATCATGTTCTGTCCCACTCATTATGACCTAACCCAATATAGAAACAACGCACCACGCGTCTGAATTCAACACTGATTTGTCTGTACATGTGTCAACCAATGAATGTGCTGTTGTCGAGGCTGTCGCTATGACGCTTCCTAACAGAACCTTTCAGTCGACTAATGGTTAAGCTCGTGCAGAAGAGAAAATCGGTAATCGCAATTCCTTCGCGCACGGTGAAAACGCTGATATAAAAGATCATATTAATACGGCCAGATAGCAATATACAATAGCTGGCATTTAGCCTGCTCTTGTGCACACTCAGAAAGACCTTGTGTTTTAGTTTTAAACGATATCTGAAGATCAATAGGTTAATTATATTACACCAATGCAGTCTTTGTGTTTTGTGTTTACTAGTAGTTTTCAAATAAACTATAATTTGGTGGATTCTGGGAGACTAAACATCTCTTTTGTCTGCTGAGGTGCTGTCCATGGTGCTGAAATAACAGTCTATCCTGATGAAAATGCCTGCGGTGCAAAACATGTGCACATGTATCAACTTACAGTACACTGAAGGGTCCTGGTTTGGGGGTTAGAAAATACAGTCACCCTACTCTAATTACATGACATTCAATTATATTACTATTAATATTTAGGCTTGGCCTTCATCAGACGTTTTGGAGGCCCTCCCCTCCCTTCGCAAGATCCCACGACAACTTTAATTCTTCTGTCAATCATGTAAAACCATATTATGTAAATCAATAATAAAAAATAAACCCAAAGGAGGAACATAAGGCAATCTTAACTTATAACAAACAGAACAAAGATCAATGTTCTGGCACAGCCAGACCATGACAGGGTTCTCTGTAGGGTTAAGGTCCTCAACTAACATTGAACGCTTCATAGCATTTATTTTTCTTCATATGTTTCAGAGATGAAAAGTAACCAATCAGAATCGAGTATTCAACACGGCCGTGTAATAAATTGGGATAACAGCACACACTTAGGGACAGTCTCTCTCTGAAGGCATTCATGGTGTTGCGCTCATTTGGCCACACAAAAAGTGACGAAAGTGGCTGTGTGACAAGTTGACAACGATGTGATCTCAAAACCTTTTTTGTCATATGTAGCCACTCGGACATAAGCCTGACGCCCGGGGGCAAAAGTGCTCAGTAAGTGAGCGCACAGGGACACACAGTACATATATATATATATATATATATATATATATATATATATATATACATAAACATGTGGCGGCTGCTCCCACCCAGATGCACGCAGCAGGGCAGGGCCGGCTTAAGGCATACTGTAGGTAAATATCGGCGGTTGCCCAGGGCGCCACCTCCTGCAGGGCTTTCGCTGGTCGTCCTCTTAAAAATAAATAAATGCTGGTGGGCGCCTTTCCTCATTTTCTGCATTAAGGTAACAAATCAAAAAAGAAAGAAAGAAAGAAAGAAAGAAAGAAATGCACCTTTCACCCCTGTAACTCTCTTTCTTACTCTTTTTCATCTGCCCGGCCGACTTATTTGTTAATAAAAGTGTAAATTGTGGTGAAACTGACTAAACACTTTTAAGCCAACAGTATCAGGGACCAGTAGTTTATTTATATCATATATTTTTTTATAATAAATACAGTTATTTATGAAAATAAAAATCTTAATTTTGTCTTAAACCCATTGTGATGTCTGCTGTTTGTTGCAGTTTACGGGCCTAGAGTGGCGTTGTCACCAAAGGCAGCGGCGGGGGGGAGGGGCTCTAAATCCAAATTTCACCGAGGGCACCGAAAGGGTTAGAGCCGGGGTAGCTTAAGCAGCTACACCCGCAATATACACTCACCAGCCACTTTATTAGGCACACCTGTTCAATTGCTTGTTAACACAAATAGCTAATCAGCCAATCACATGGCAGTAACTCAATGCATTACGTCATCTAGACGTGGTGAAGACGACTTGCTGAAGTTCAAACCGAGCATCAGAATGGGGAAGAAAGGGGATTTAAGTGACTTTGAACGTGGCATGGTTGTTGGTGCCAGACGGGCTGGTCTGAGTATTAAACTGCTGATCTACTGGGATTTTCACCACAACCATCTCTAGGGTTTACAGAGAATGGTCCCAACAAGAGAAC
>CAKAOH010039004.1:0-36094 GCA_916701665.1 Sebastiscus tertius
GCATCCTCCGTGACATGAAGTGGCCTTTAGAGAGTAAACACACTCAAATGAATCAAGGTGGAAGCTTGGCAGTTCATCTGTGGCCCTGCAGTCTGAGCAGCGTTATATTTCCAGGTCACGCACGCACAAAGACATGCAATAATCTGATTCAACCAGGGAGTAGGATATAATTAATATCACAGTGTTATTTAATTAAAACCTGAGCATGAGTAAAATAAAGCCACTGATTATTATTTGCAAATGATCATGCAGCCCGATTTCAATACAGCCCCACTTTGAGATTTATTGTCTCCAAGAAAGGACGGGTATTAACTCTGAATATTAGTGAGATTTTTTTTCTGTAAAAGCATTTTATTTTCTGTTTCCTATTAGAAATGGATTGCATAACTTAGATTTCATATTTTAGTTAGTGAGGCTACGGTGTTAACCTTCTGAGTGGATGGCAGTCTGGTGGGGGAAGTGATTGAACCAGTGTGTCCTCTCTCTGTAAAGGTGCCCTTGAGCAAATCAACCCTCAGTTCCTGCAGTGGAGCTGCTCATTGACCAATGAATGAATGAAATGTATGTTCAGTACAGTTGCCTTACAAATACTACATTGCTGGAGTGCCTCGTTTAAGAGAGTGTCACATTATGGGTTGTTTGTTGCCTTACTGTTGCTAGGCTAGCGGTTTCTTCATGTCCTTTATAATGTGCTTTGTAGAGTTCGACAGCTAATAAGTGCTCCAATAGCCACGTTTAACAAGAGGAGTTTATTTCAGCTTGTGGTTTTTAAAGAAAAATCATGCAATATGGCACACTGTAACTGACGTATTTCACCCACATAAAAAGGAACACTTCACCCTTAAAATTTGTCTATCAATTACTCTCCACATGTTAACTTGGATTTTTGAAGAAAACTTTGTTTTTCTCACATCTCCAATCTCTCACACAACTAGTGCAGTATAATCCAAGTCTCATTTATCCAGTCGTATGCTCACTATACTTCCCAAACATGCATTTTTGCTAAAATCTTACTATTTAAAACACTTCTGCCACCACGGTCTCATGTTTGTGCATGCACGCTGCGAGTCCGTGCATGGATGCTTGGATTATACTGCATGAGTTGTGTAAAATATAGTTTTTCTGTGGTTAAACGCGGCCCCCATTTTCTTCAATTCATCAAGACTTTTCTCCATCTTTTGATTCTTTGTTCACCGTGGAGGCATGAGATAAAAACAAAGTTTTCTTCAAGAATTCAAGGTAACACAGGGTGATTAATTGATATAGAAATGGTTATTTCGGGGGTAAAGTATTCCTTTGAAAACCCCCAAAGCAGTATAAATTAACAGTTACACAGATTTTATTTAGGCTAAGCTTAGACTTACTTTATAATTTAGGTATCTAATACAAATATGCTATAAATGTTATGTTGTATATTTTGTGAGCAGCTAAACTTATACATACAAAAAACTAAATGGCAGTAAAAAAAAAAAAAAAGATTGGCACCTTTTTTTCATCTGTCAACTATTTCATACTCTTATCAACATAATCAATATATACATACATATGTAGCCTATGTATATTTATTATTGGAAGTCAATTAACAACACTAAACAATGACAGATATTGTCCAGAAACTCTCACAGGTACTGCATTTAGCATAAAATATATGCTCAAATTATAACATGGCAAACTGCAGCCCAACAGGCAACAACAGCTGTCAGTGTGTCAGTGTGCTGACTTGACTATGACTTGCCCTAAAACAGCATGGGATTATCATAAAGTGGATATGTCTGTAAAGTCTGTAAATCATGAGGTAAGAGGTCAAGGGAGCCCTTTGAAAAATTGCAAGTTGTGTTAATGCGTTAAAAAAACGTGCGCTAATGCGTTAATTATCGCGTTCACTTTGACAGCCCTAGTTTTGAACTAACATTCTGGCCGGATCTTACAAGTACATGTACCTTTAAATACCATCTAATGATTTTATGGAGTCACACTGAGATTGACAGCTCAGTGTGTTGTTGATGGTGACTATGCAGGGCATAGTTTGCACACGGAAAGACTAGTCAAGACAAGATACGGGGAGCAACACTAATGTGAAGATGAAGTAGATAGGCATTTCAGACGTAAATGTATACAAGACTGAATAATGAGTTTACCTTTTTGAAGTACTTCAGATGCACGTCTAATGCCAATAATGAGCCTCTGGTATTATCTTCTTCTGCATGTTGTTCCTCTGTCACATTACAGTCTGATGTGAAATCCTGCATGTTCGTTGCCGTGATATCTAGCTTGTCCCCATTATGCAACAAAATCCATACTCTCTCTCTCTCTGAAAGCAATGTCTTTTTCTATTGATTGCACTGTGTCCTGTGAGGACTAGTTAAAATGGTAATCATCAGTTAAGCAGAGACCTGAGGGCCCCTGAATAAAATACAGCCTTCAGCTACACTTTTCTGCCCGTGGACAGCACAGGGGACCGGAAAATATTGATCCACAAAATATCCACGCGTCTACTAATTCAGCCCATGTGTTCACTTGAAACACCAGCAACGCACATCTACAGTGAGGTTCGGCTCTTTATCGTTCTTTAGATGCTTATCTATTTCCCGGAGAGATTTTCAATGAGGCAAAATTTAATTAAAAATCTGATTAAAATTGCACCTCAACACGCCACTGAATCTTATAAAGGGAGAAGCAGCACAGCCATATTGACCGTTACGCTCTCTCTCTGATGCCCCATAAAAGAGTTTGCCCTGTCATGTAGGGAAGTCAAGTCCTAGAAGCCTTCGAGGAACCTCTTGTGGTTGAGGTCGAGTCAGACAGGTACTCCTTGCCCTCTTCATTTAGGCTTTTTTTGTTTTTGTTTCATCGGATAGCTGTCTGCAGAATTTCTGGTGGAATCAGCGAGCCACCGCTGACCTTGAGTTCAGCTATTACTACGTCCTCCCAGCCCCATATAACCCACATTTATCAGTCTATTCATATTCATGGCACAGTGCAATCCTCAGCACATAAATAAGGCATTCCTATAAAACACTGCAATAATAAGTGACTCCCGTTTTGGCCAAACCTCAACCCATGTGACCTCTCTAAAGGGCTCGGCTTGTTTGTGTGTGGTTTTCATGCATAAACAGGACTGACATTCTACTGGCCAGCTAGTGCCTCCTACAGCTTGTAGTTTTCATGGCACACAACAATACAAGTGTTGGATAGTACTGGATGAAATGAACAACGAAACAGACAATTTCGCTATTAGAGTTTTATTGTGGTCAAAACCTTATTGCCGTAACCTATCCGCCATTTGGGTGGTGCTAAAAGGCTTCAGTATGTGGACATTACAGACCTCATTCAAGTTGGTAAATTATACTTACAAGTACTTTCATATACGTACAAGTGATTCTGATCCCATGTAATTGTGTTCTTTGCGACATACATTTGTGTTTTCTCTGTTGCAATGAATTTAGGTAATTTTGCCGTAAAAAAATTGAAAAAATTAGCATTTTTAAATTCCCTTACTTTTTATTTGCAATTTACATTTCACTGGGCAATGTCATATTAATTTCAGTCTGGCAACACCCCACTAGAGACTCAGAGCTGGTTAATGTGGCCCGGGAAAGGGAAGTTTGGGGTCTCCTGCTGGAGCTGTTGCCCCCGCGACCCGAGCCCGGATAAGCGGTTGAAGATGGATGGATGGATGGCAACACCCCACTATCAAAAAAATAGAAAAACAGAAATCAACTCTCCAACCCATTTTGACAGCTGCCCAGAGACGGCAGCTGGACGGCAAATCTTGCAGATGCCACTAGGAGCACCGGAGGACACCGGAGGACACAGAGGCACATGATTTGTTTCATATTGCCTGTCTCGTGCACTACTGTCACGATACAGTGACCGTTTTAGAAAAATAACTTTTTTTCTACCTACTGCTGCTTTAAGTTTTCTAATATAAAATGTATGAAAGTCAACTCATCCAAATGTATGCTTTAGTTTGGATTTTATTTGTGGTATATCCACCCAAGTTTAGACCTTTGCTGTTTTAGCAAACAGCCCACGTTGGTTTCTGAGCCGCTGCATTAATCCATGTTCCATAAGGCTTGAACATAGTATGGTCTGTGTGTTTCCTGAGCAGGAGAGTGAATGGGGCAGACAGGGGAGAAGACACTGAGGAAGAAGGATTCATGAATAATAATGCATACTGGGGCCCTGAACATTGGCTATGAGACTTTTATTGGTGTGGGATGAATCCATACTGTAAGCTTCATCTGTTGGGAGTCTTGCTTCCCAAAGCCGGTGTCATCCCTAATAATTTATAGATGCAAAACAGAGGGAAACATTAATCAGAAATGTGCCACTGTCTACAAGCCTCGCAAATGCTTTTGTTTCTCACAATCCGAGTGAAAGACGACACGCAGCAACACAGAACATACCCTGCAGGGACATCGCTCCTTTCTCTCCGATCCCTGATGCAACACTAATGCCCACTCCTGGCTTTGTTCAACATTGGAAACAGTAAAATAAAGATATGTTTTCACTTTGAAATTGATTTGTAATCCTCTGATATGAAGGGATGCCAGAGCATATCAGATAGCCATGAGTTGTATATGCATTTTCAGTCTGTCAAGGGCCACATGCTCACATTAAAGGGGACATATCATGAAAAACACACTTTCTCAGTATTTGTGCACATCCATCTGGGTATCTGGAGAATGCCAAGTACCCACAAACTGTGAAATAAGACAACACAGACAGTTTTTTTGTGGGCTGTCTCGATCAGAAAACATGTGATTCAATATTCAGATGTGGCTCCCCTTCCTATGTCGCATGCAGGCTCATTAGAATATACCGCCCACAGCTTGAGAACTACCTTTGTAAAGGTGCACTGTATTTTTCTCACAAGCCAATCAGAGCAGACTGGGCTTTTTCAGGAAGGGGATCTTAAAGAGACAGGCGCTAAAACGGAGCGTTTCATACAGAGGGTGAATACAGGTATATTCAGACAGACAGGATGAGAAAAATAATGTGTTTTTTGAACATTAAAGCATGTAAACATGTTCTAGTAGAAACCCAAAATACAAGTATGAACCTGAAAATGAGCATGATATGTCCCCTTTAAAGAAAAACTGTGTTTTGATGCCCAATAATTACCAAAAAGCATATTTTTCATGTTCAGGCCACAGGACACACCTTAACATTTTCATAGGCAAAAAATAAATAACTTAAAAACTTAGAGCATTAAAAGTATTCATACTTCTAGCAAATATATATATATATATAATTAGAAATCACCTCCAGACTTTGTGTCTCACCTTTATTTAGCCATGGAAGATGTGCTGAGCATGTCTGGTCTTTTTGCAGTAATGCCCTGCTTCACATTCAAACACTTACACACATTCACACTAGGGTGGTGCAAAATGCAATCAGAGTTTCCTGCTGATGACGGCCAAACACATTCCCCAAAGCAGGTGGAGGTTAAGTGCCTTGCTCAAGGACACCTTCAATAAGGTATGATGCACTTTAAAATGCTAAGCAGCAGTTATTTTTCATTAAGTGCAGTCGTTTCCTTTTTTTCGTTGGACCCATTTTCGTTGACGGTTGATGATTTCCTTCTTTTAAAAATGAAGTTTAATTTCAAAATGGATACACGAGCTTGTGTTGCTGGACGCGAAGACGCATCCAAATGAATTTAAAATGTTTCAGCTGGAGCCAAAAACTATATTTCGAGCATCAAGCACCACATTCTGGTGAGAATAGAAAAGACAAAATCGTCTGTCACACACTCAGAGGCTTCCCTTACACATTTATTCTAACAAAATGCGTCACAATGAGTCCAAAAGCGCTGTTTTTATGCCTTGTGGGGACGGTGCACGCACAGCTCTGTCTGCACTCATCTTTTCATCCATCTGAGACTCTTGTGGATCCAATGAGCCCAACTGTGTTCATGTGTGATCCCCATAGTCCCCATAGTAGCCATTTTTTTAAACTTGACCTCCCTGTGTAAAATGACCTGTGGTGACCTCTAGGATAATCACAGCCCCATGAAACTTTACAACCACAAACTAGAGACTTAGAGCATTCAGAGGATGGATGGTTTTCCTACCTCGATTGACAATAAGGGAATTTCTGAGCAGTTTACACAGCAGGAACACTCGCCATCCGAAAAATGCAATTCTTGCAGAAATGTCAAAAGTTGTTGATGCCAAATCACAGCATGGCTTTTTCTATGGTGTTCCTCAAGGTCTTGGTGTGTTAATGTGGTATTTTGGAGGGATTATTGATCATTTTTATCAATTCTCCAGTGGTAAAAAAAAAAGAAAAGGTTAAATCTAGCACCAAATCTTTGTAAGGAGTGGTTTCCACCCAAAAATTGCTGCAACAATTTATGAGACATAAGTGAGCATGGGGATTGTCATCACAAACTTATATCATCATGTTACGCTCTTATACACTTTCATAATTTATTTTAATTGATTAATTCATGAATTAATTAATTTGTATTTATTATTAACAACTTGACGCAACCCTTTTACATCAAGGACAGAATCTGGATGTGTGAAAAAGAAAATTTTTTTTGTATCACCCCAAGGCAGAAATTGTCCAACTTTTCATCAGCGACAGGAACACATTTGACCATTTGATTATTTTCATTTCAGAGAACGCTGTGCTTCATGATACAAAAAAAGACAAAAATACAGAGACAACAGTGAGTTTATACCTGACTCAATAGTTTGCAGACAACGGAGACTTTGCAGTGTGTTCCAATCCGCATACTTCTGTACTTACACTTATTACTTTGAGTGCATAAGTGCGTTCACACTTGGAAGTACGGCAAAATGCAGTGCACTCAAAGCACCCGGATGTTGTACTCAAAACGGTCAAATCGTTGAGTGTGGAACGCTGGACACTTTCCACACTCAACTGTCGCCATCTTGGCTACGTAGCGGAAGGGGAGGAGCCACGACCACTATTCAAACATACCTAGATAACAGAATAAAACAATACAATACGTAAACATACCGGTGCATTTTCAGCCAACAGGAGGACACATCGTAGGCAACGAAGTTAGAAACGTAATTTCCACTCTGCTTTCATTTTTTTTCAGAAGATATTTTGTTGGGTAGCGAGCCGCGGTCAAATGTTGCGATCGTCATTTCCGGTCAGTGCGCCGCAGAGTATTCCATTTGAGACGACCCTACCCCGCTGAAATTTACGCACTACTCAAGTGAGTACAGAGTGCACAAAGTGCACTACATTGAAGTGTACTTCTGGAAGTACGTGGATTGGAACACACTCAGAGACTTTGTTAAACCTTTGCTGCTAGCCAACTAATGCTAGCCACTCCATTAATGCTAGCAGTATAATGTTGTTTATTACTAAGCTTTATAACATTTTATTGACATAGCGTTCATTTTTTGTTGCGATAGTGTACAATCATGTATCTGCACAGCTGTATTGTGTCTTTTTTCATGTGCGGTGTTGTCAGAAATATCATGGCAGACCTGCAGTATTCTGTTGTACACCCTCCAGCTTTGGGCGAGGATGCCAAAGGAATTTTCCACACTGCCGGTGGTTGAAGACTTGAATGAAGGCGGAGGCTTGAACAAGGTCAAAGGAGGTAAGTGTTCATTGGGAAGGCCTCGTTAGCCAAGACCACATAAGGTACTGATCCCAGATCAGGTACTGAAGGAAGAGGAGAGGCTGAACATGAAGGTCACCTGACTAAAGGACTTTGCGGAGGCGGGGGTTGGCAATGATGCCTCCGTCACTGTTGTTGCCAAAACCTCCAACATCAGTAGCGAGATACCTGTATTTAGCCTCCATCAGGGCACGTAATAGAGTAGAGAAAGAGCCCCTCTAGTTAAAACACTGCAACCCGGAGCTGGGAGGGGCCTGGACAGCGATGTGCAGTCCATCCAGGGCTTTCCCATGCAGTGAGGGAAGTTCCACTTGGCAGTCTCTCTCACTATTTATGCCACAGTTGAAACACTGAGGCAAAAAAGCGGTTGCAATTACGGTGAAAGAATCACCAGAAATCTGTAAAGCTACGAAGATAACTTTATTAATCCCCATGCCCCATAATGGAAGAACATATTAATGGATTTTTTTGTGTAATTAATTAGAAAACAATCAAAGAGATTAACAGAAATAGGTTTTTATCTTCATTTATGTGTGAATAATAGCCTAAAGTTTATGCATTAATATGTGGTATTTCATCAGTATGCGAAAAAAAAAAAAAAATAATTTAATTTGTGGCCTAACTTTTTTTTGCCTAGTTTTTTTTCCAAGTTGGAAATTTTGCAGAGAAGGATAGAAGAGTTTTGGGTGACATAAAAAAGGCAGCCATCAGTTTTCTTGTGCATGTGGTAAACTGTAGGACTGTGCCATTTAACCATATGTCATGAAAGGCCATGCATAATAAGCACTTCCCCTTAAAGACCCCTCCAGTGTATTTTGACATTTCTATGATATTTCATATTTATATATTTATTTGAATTATTTAAAATTTTTTGCTAATACGGGAATATGACATATGACGATAGCAGAAGCTGCAGGTCAAAGGTCATCTTCATAAATCTGTTTATCTGCCAGTTTGTCTTTCTAGTTAGTTAGATAGTTCAGTGTAGTTAGCTAGCTCAACTTGTTGTTTTCATTTTATTTTTGGTTCCGAGGCTTTAACCCGTCCCCATGACTTTTTATGGGTGACAGATTTGTTTATTTCACATTTATCCAATTTACACTATGGATAAATGAAAGCACATTTATATATTTAACGCCTCTTTTAATTTAATGAAGCATTAAATTACATCATTATTTATTCATATATTTAAGCATTTACTGATATAATTAGTTATGTACTTATATATTTAGTTACTTCCATTAAAACCCTCCATAGTTTTATACAGCAGTGATATTTTTGTTGTTGTTGTTGTTGTTGTTGCCATGGCGGCAGCGTGTGCAGAGTGTGGGCCTTTACTTGAAGAGCCATTCAGGCAAAGCGCCTGATGGATGCTGGGGCTGTTAATGATGTCCCCCACATTGTGTGGGACTGGGGCACAGGTGGGAGACTGAGAGGAGTGCCAAGGCTGTTGGCTGGGGTCACAAGCACAGGTGATTGCTCCCTCCTGCAGACACAACACACATATCTAGCCACTGAATCCAGGCACAGATCAGTATACGGGCAGTGCCATTTTCATTTTCCAAATGCTTTACCATAAAACACTATTGGACATGTCATCATTTGATTTAGTCCCACCATATAGAATAACAGCAACCGATAATGAAAACAGAGCCGGTCAGTTTTTCACAACAACATAATATTCAGATTTTCTGGCATTTATCGAGAAAGAAAAAGTCATGACCCCTCTAGCAGGAAGTTCATCCCGAGTCATGGTGCGAGGTAAAAAGGGGAGGAATTCTAATATGTCATCTTGCACAGGCCTGCCTTCAAAAGCCATTACGTGACCCTCTTGACCTCCATGAGATCCCCCACTGGCCTCTGTCACAGCCAGCCATGCTGATTTATGCAGCATCAAAATAAGGTGAAGTGTGACGCCTTCTGAGCGCCGGGGCTAGGCGCTGCTGCTGCTGCTGCTGATGGGTGTAACAGATACCCCCCTTGGAAGTTTTCTCCAGATCTCAGAGAGGCCATTAGTGTTGTTTTGAACCCTCAGCCCAAACATGTTAAATGATACCGGCTTTCAGAGAGACAGGCAGCTAACAGTGACGGTATAGTGACAAGACATCCTTTCCCTTGGATGGTCTGTCCTGCGTGCCTGTGCTAGCATAATCTTGACAGATGGTGAAAGCAACAATAGAGCCAGTGATGAACTGGTACACCTATTTTGTCAGCCTGAGGCTGTTGCTGGTGTGTGGGGATGTGAAATTCCCCAAAGCTTTCTGTTTTCGTGACCATTTCACCCCACATCTACAGAAAATCATGGCACATTGACAACATGATCCATATGGCTGAGACGGATGAGATGTAGAAGAAAGGTTCGGTTTAACATGTAATACAGGTTTGATATCCAGAGTTGGGGAAGCTACTTTAAAACTGAAGCTGCTGAAGTTACAAGCTACTCTTCATTGGAAGGAGTTAAGCTAGAGCAACACTACACTTTTGTCCTTAAAGGGACTGTTTGTAACTTCTTACACATATAAATCACCCGGGTCAGTGTCCCATGCGCGCTCGCATATGCGCGCTCGCATGTGGCTACGCTGTTCAGACAAGACTCCAACACAAACTACATGGAAGCACCAAAGTCCTATCTAGTGAAGCCCGTCTTGCAAAACAGTGTTGGCCGCGGTCGGAGGACGCGGGGAAGACCGTAGCTTTGGTCTCCAGGGCCGGAGTCTCTGCTGTACTCTGCTCCTCTGCCTGCTTGCCTTCACTCAGCTCGCTCCACCTCACGTGCATGCGCGCACACTCCACACTGCAGAAGACTTCGTAGCGCTGAGAATATCTAGTGAATGTACAGTGGACGTTTGTGCAGAAATAAATGCTGCAGCTCCTCCAGACCAACAGAGGTTTCCTGTGTCTTGTGAAGTGACGGGGCTCCGCAGCGAGAAACGTTATCGTATCTGACCGGGTGCCGGTGTCTCCCCTGTTCCCTCCGACAGCGGTCGGGAAGCTGAAGCAGGAAAAGCCAATACTAGGATCAGCATTGATTCATGGAGAGACCTTTGTCTGGTCAGCTAACATTACTGCCAAGCAGCTGAAATATAGAGTGATATTGTGCTTTTAGCTGACGTGCGTCGCCTCACTGTTTTGAGCGATGCTCATTCATGTCTATTTAGAGCGAGCGAGCACAAGCGCGAGCCCGACGCTGACTTTCGTTGACTTAACGGCCACAGGTGTCGCTGATAACAAGCATTTCTGATTCTTATAAACAGTCCCTTTAAGTAGCCGGTGACAGCACAAGCTGAACCAACTCGTTCTCATCTCAACCGGTCACACACCACCGCTTTGTCACGCACCTTGGCGTTACTTTATTTTTTTGGCATCAACACCACTATAGTTAGGTTTAGGAAAGAAGTATGGTTGGGCTTAAAACTAAATAAATAATAAATAATAGATAAACTAAATAATAAAGTATTAATCTACAAAGCATCTGCTTCTTCTGCTTCTACAAAGCAATCTGCAAAGAGCTGTGAAGTGAGTTTAGTGATAATTGTATGTGAATTTGTCACTATGCCCACACCTCTCACTTCCCATGTAGTCCTTTAATCTGTTCTCCATACTGACGGCGCAGCTTTAAGTTCTTTGTGTCTAAATATCTGATGACCAGACTACCTTTCCTATTTTACAGAGGACAATAAGCGCTGTGGATCGCACGCATTTGTTCTCCAAACCATGCAAAATTAATGAATAGCCCGGCAGAGATAACAGCGCTACATTTTTAATGCACCTTTCTCACCAGTGGGGTTGCCGCAGCATTCTCCAGGGACATCGATTAGCAGGAGATGGAGTGACAGATGACACCCCCAGGGAGCGCAGGGGGGAAAAAAAAGAGAGAGAGAGTGTGCTGTTGCGGCCGTTGTCCACTGAACACACTCATCGATATGTCATTAAACAATGACAGCGCCTCAGGCTGTTTAATGAAGTGTTTGCAATGTGATTTGGTTCTTAATAGCAGAAGCATTAAGGAGTATCAGGTCCTCGCTATAGCTGCTGTATACTAAACAGCAACCTGTGCCAAAGCCTTATAATGCACAATTACCAATACTGTCAGATTGGATGGGGAAGATGAAGCTGGGGAAAGCACTGAGTAGGCAAAGCTGAATGCTACGCAGAGAGAAAAAAAAGGAGACACTACATAACTGCTTCACCTTCAACTGCTATGATATTAATTACAGCCAGGCAGGAGGCATTAGGTGCTTACCTGTTGGAAAAAGAATAAATAAGCAAAGCAGTTCTCCGGTATTATGCTGGTCACACACAGCGGGACTTGACTTTGGGCCAAAATTTTCAAGGTCCACAAAAGGGCAACGTGAACAATGGTTCTGTGGAATGGGGGGGGATGTATCAAGATAATGTTTGTGTTTTCCAGGAGCTAAAATATTAGTTTCTTGCGCAAAAAAAGCTGAACGCCACTCTGTGCACCAGGTGAGGGTAATGGGGAAAAAAAAAAGCAAAAAACAAAAGAGCGGACTAAGGTGTTTCTTTGGAGATAAGGAACTGTTTGGCTGAAACTACATGTGTGTATTTTCTGTGCCCGATGAGTGATGTGTGGTTTTCATGCCGCTTCATTAGTCTTTCTGCACGAGGCGAAACAGTCGCGTTACATTAATTTACTGGAAGGAAAAAACAGTGAAAAATTGCTGAAGAGATGAAAGAAGAACAGGATTAGACTGATGAATGATTGAATATCATATATCAGCCAGTTGTGTCCTCCTATTCTGATGTAATAGAGGTGCCTCTCGGACCACATCTACATAAAAATGTCCGTAAAACTAATTTAATGCATCTCCAATTTTGTTAACGTGCTGAGAGAAAAGCCTAGCTCATGCCCAGTGTTAATCAACGTTAAGATTGAAGTGATTATGACTTATATTGCCTATTAAAACATTTACTGCTTCATACTGACTCACATGACATGAAATAACCAACACTTATTGCAACATGTTAACAAGACAATATGAATATCAGAACATTAAATGGACAGTTTATGGTGTACATATCAACAAGGTGATGTACTGTACTGTAGTAGAGCATCATTAGCAGTGTGGAGTTTAGTTGGAGGCGAGGTAGGGTTGACAGAACGTAGACACACTTAATTTACTTAGGCCTTTTACCCCTCTTGGGGAATAGGCCGTCAACAAGGCTTCTCCAACCCATCTCTGTCCTGGGCCTTTCTCTCCAGCTGGTTCCAGGTGTAGCCCGTTCTTTTGGTGTCTGGGTCTCGGCGCCTTTTCCTTTTTCCTTGCGGGTTCCAGGATAAAGCTTGCCTGTTGTTGTTTGTTGCAGGCTTACGGAGTGTGTGACCTATATCCATTTCCAGCGTCTTTTTGGGGATTTCCCCATCTGCAGGAAGTTGGTACAGTAAGTTCTCTGCCAAAGCTTGTTGTTGTTGTTTACAATGTCAGGCCATTGAATCTGGAGAATCTTTCTCAAACATGTGTTGATGAATGTCTGCACTTTCTTGGTGGTCATCATCACTGATTCATACAATAACACAGATTTTACACATTGGTGTTAAATAGCCTGACCCTTGTTTTGCGGTGATTCAGTGGTTTGAGAGTTCAAGATGTTGTTTAGCTGTATAAATGCTGTTCTTGCTTTGTGGATTCTTGTTCTTACATCAGCATCTGTGCCACCCTGCTCGTCGATGATGCTCCCAAGGTAGCTGAAGGATGTTATTTCTTCCAATGCGCTACCTTCTAGTGTGACTGGGTCAGTACTTAAAAGTTGCTAAGTTATACATAGCCATATATGATGCATTAAAGTGATTGATTACACAGTCCTGATGAAGATAATTAGCTGTGGGTGTTAAAGTTACTTTGAGGAACTTTCATTTTGTGTTGATTTGGGCGGTCCCTGTGGACAAAAACGGCAGTGTTTCCTAGAGTCCCTTTAGGGCCCTTTCACAAGCCACAGTCCGTTTGGCTAGTCTACATCAGAGTGAAACTCGTTCTTTTGGTTCATTTTCTTTTTAGTCCGGTTCGGTTTCACAATGCACAAATTAATGCGGACCAAATAAAAAAAATATTTGCAGAGGGACGTGTACGAAAGAGCAAATTTATCTTTTTCATCTCAAGAGCTGACACTTCTATGCAAGTGTTTTCACTTTGACTTGACACTGATCGACTGCTCATCTCTCCTTCAATTCATCTCCAATGACATAAACGTCACTTTTTTGCGGGCTTTATTATATTGTGTATCTTCTCGTCCGCCCACATGTCAAGCAAACATCTTCTGCCAGTCCAGTCCTCCTGTCGTTTACCTGTGTCCATTTCAACAAATGCCCACACATGCAGCCTGCCTCTTGGTTCGCTTGGAAACGGTCCGAGACCACCTCATCTCACAAACGGTCTTAGTCCGGTTGTTTTGGTCCGCACCAGAGTACGATTACTGTGTTCACAACCTCCCAAATGAACCACACCAGAGTTTGATTGAAACGGACTAAATGTTGGCTTGTGAAAGCGCCCTTAGGAAACCTACTTATTTTAATGCAGCAGGGTCTAACAATCTGTCCCGTGTTGTCCTGGATCTGGTTCTCCCGTGCCTTCCTTCCCTCTAGCGGGCCTAGCAATACGGCCTGGGCCTCCAGCAGCGTGGTGTCGGTGTTGGCTCCCAGCGGAGCAGCGAGGTGAAGCTCTGCACCTGGCCGGAGGAGGAGCTGCTGCTGCCAGGCCTGGAGCTCCTGCAGGTCAAAGGTGGCAACGAAGCCGGATCTGGGTCTGTCCACGGTGGACTCCGATGACGGGCAATAAGAATAACTATAGAAATAGCCAATCATCTCTAATAGTCTGATAGTTTATGTCATAGAGGCATCAGTATTTAATTGTTGCTGTTTCATAGTTAAAAGTTCCTTACAGTAACATTAAACTAAATAATACTTTAAGATGTTTCTTTTTTTACATTGATTGTTGCTTTTTCAGTCATGAATATTTAAAGTTCCCAAAAAATATTTTCGATTTGAAGCCAAGTTTTCAGGGCCTTTAAGGACGACAACTAAAGCTTTTTGGTAAGAGTGTTAAATGCAGCACAGTCACAGTTAATATAAGCTGTATATTATTTTTTTTTATCAGCAGCAAACGTGAGTCTGTGGGCAGACAGATTGTGAACACGCCACTTGGTGTATGATTAACTGGGGTTTTATTTCTCAGCACTGCATCAAGACACAGACACAGTTCATCAATTTTCTGTAGGAAGAAGCTGACAGCATAATTAACCACTTCCTTTAGCTCCACAAATAAACAATCATTACTCACGTCTGCATCTGGATGTACACGCGGTGGGCCAAAAATAGAAATAAAGAAAAATAGCATGTTAAGAAGTTGTACAGAAATGAAACATGACATGTTCACATGATATCAGAGCTGTCTGAATCCATTTAGTCCGTTTGGTGCCATGTGTGGAAAAACCAGCCTGCTCGCTTTCACTCCAGCCACACAATTGTGCAACCGTCTCGCCTTCTGCCAAGTTACACAAAAGCAAACACTAAGTAAGCAGATTGAGTCTGGGAAGCCTGCATTCAATTTGTCCTGCGATAACCGGACATGTTATCATTTGCAGTACAAGCTCACATTTCTTTATAAATATCTTGTCTCTATTAGCAAACACTGACAAGCTGCTCCACTCTGGCTCTCCAACTGAATCCTGTGGTGTTTTTCCTCATTGTCCTGAATTACAATAAATAGGCAGGTGTGAAGAATGGAACACCTGCTGGGGATGTTTAGCATGCACATAATACACACATAATATATGCAGTGACCATATACTGTAAATGTGCCAGCAGCAAACTCTGTACAGACGATAGAGACATTCAATTACAAGCCGAAGGCCTGTTGCGTGCATAACATTGTCCAGTTACTTCACCACGTGTACAGTGTAATGTGTGAGCGCACAGTGGCTGATGTATTTAGTACAGTTCTGAATGTGTGGTTTTATCAGATTTCTCTAAAACCACAAGCTCACATTTCCAAAGCCGTGGGAAACTGAGCAGCACCACAGAGCAAATAGATGGAGGATGGGTGGGTGGGAGGGTGCGTCATAAATGTTGTTAAATGAGGATTTGAATATGTTCCAGCCAAATGTCAGAATGACTGTAAATTTGGAAGATACTCACATTGGAGCATATATATATATATATTTACATATATGAATGGGTCCAACAAACACTGGACTTTCCCCCAGGAGACCAGTGTTCGTGTACCGTGTGTAATGCAGTCATTTATTGCATTTTTGTTTTGTTTTTAAGTAATTTTAAGTAATTTTAGAATGGCACTCGGAGAATGCAGAACTCCGCCAACGCATGACTTTAAAAACTGATCACAGCTCACAGCTCACAGCTGGCAGTACGTTGTCTCTCATCCTGTCATCTACCGCTTTTTTTCTTCCTCACTGCAGATGGCCAGCAGCTCCCGCGCACACATCCACACACGTATCTCTCTGCTCGACGGAGGAAGAAGGTGGGGTCATGCATCATCAACACATCATCAGTTACACTGCGCATGTGTTATATCCAGAGGCCTTAATGTTCTGGCTGATCGGAAACTGTAAAGAAATTCCTGAATCCAGATCATGATTCAGATCGCCACACTTCGGAGTCTCGCCACACATCCATACAGGTATCTCTCTGCTCTCAGAAGGAAGAAGGCGGGGTCATGCGTCATCAATGCATCATCAGTTAAACTGCGCAATACATATACGCTGTGGTCTTAATGCTCAGGCTGATCAGAATTATTAAAACACTTCCTGAATCCGGATCATGATTTGGATCGCCACCAAAATCGAATGGATTGTTCATTGTGCCCTTCCAAAAAAATGTATTCAAATGTATGCCGAGCTTTGGAGTAATCCTGCTAACAGACAAACAAACCAACGCCGGTGAAAACATAACCTCCTTCCTAGGCCTTCGGCCTTGGCGGAGGTAATGTTTTGTCCTAACCCTAACCCAGTAGTTTTGTTGGGTTGTCGTTTTGTTTTGTTTCCATTTCCAACGTTAACCACATGTTTAAAACTGCGACCATAATCCCGGAGAAAATACTTTTCCCTAAAAACGTATTTTGGTTATGCAGTTTAGCTGTATGGGACTGTATAATTGTGACATCACAACCTTACGGAAGTCCTGACGGCTCGTTTAAAATCACAGATTCTGAATACGGGCTATGTGCATTTCTCCAACGTTTTAATATTTTCACAGTGTTTATATAACACCAAGACCGGCTTTATCGTCAAAAAAAGACATTAAAATCTCACTTTCTACAATATGGGCCCTTTAACTGCTTCAGTATGTCAGTACAGTACAGTGATCCAGTATAGTACATCTGTTGCTGTTTTCTAGTGCTTTCAACTACCACAAATTCCACTTAAAAACCACATTTCTGGTTTGAGTTGAGGGGCTGCAATTTTAATCTGCAGCTATCAGTAAAAACATTTTGTAGAGCGCTGTTTATTTGGTTAGAAGTGGCTCGTGCTGAGACTCGCACGGCATAAATCGCCCGGCATTCAGAGCGCTACTCAGCCTTCCTTTGAGTTAGATGTGACCAAATGCTCATCAACCACCACATTCATACCCTCCATGTCCTTTGACAAATAGCACTGATCACATTGCGAAAGGTCTCATTTGGCAATTTTGGAGCATCTGGATGATTGATTATAATGATGGCTAAATTGCAAAGCTAAACTTGCTCCCCCTTCGTGGCAATCCTCCATACGCAATGAGTGAATTGCGATGCAACCTTTGTGCCAAATATAACTTCGTATAGAGGTTGCCCACAGGAAAATAAAACACTTTCAGAAATGTGTCTCCAACTCGTGAGCCTTTCAAATAAAGAGACTGGATGCAGCGTTTTGGTGGATGCATCTCAGCTGCTGTTTTTTTTTTTCCATTAACTCCTAAGAAAAGAGCAGAAGTTTTGGGGGATTCAGTCCAGGTCACTGACTTTGCATGCATTGTCTGCAGCACAACACTCATGATTGTTCAACTTCTGGCTTGTTTTCTCGGCCTGACCACTAACGCCTGCCTTCATTTTTTATAAGACTAATGGACTCCTACACTGCCTCTCCTCTTCGTCAATATTACCTTCCGTGCTTCCTGCTTTATTTATAGCCGTGCGTTGCCTCTGGTAATGTCCATTGTCTTTTCCGGAGAAGCACGCAAACAGCATAACGTGAACATCAGCTGCAGGCCAATTACACCCCCCCACCCACCCTTCTCTTTCTCTTCTCCAAGCACTGATTCAGCTTTTCCATCTACCGCTCACAGCCGCACCATTCTTGGCGCTTCCTGACAAAACACCCACAAGTGACCCAAAATGTCACAGGCCTGGCTTTCCATCATGGCTGACCATATGAAAACCCATTTAAGACTTGTAAACTGACCTCAGCGGGGCTTTTAGAACACATGGAAGCTAGATTGGGTGCAGTATTTTTATCCATAGATCACTGCTGCTCTTGGTTCAGTGGTTTCACAGTTGTGTTTTGCACGTTTCTCTTTTTTTTGTTTTATAAAGAACATGTATTCCGTCTTTTCCAATTCGATTAATCTATAGCAACAAATGTGCCACACTTTATTTACTTCTACTTTTGATTATTTTCCTTGAGGTCATTTTATTTTGTTGACTTCAGAGGCCTGTCTATACACCAGCCAGGCAGTCTCACTTCCTCTTTTTAAGTACTTTATGAAAGGCCCTGCCTATTTTCTCACAACAAACCCAGCAGAAATGTTAATGTTTCATTTCCCTTCCCTGTCCGCCTCCTATTTCCTATTTTCCTTTTCAACAATACTTGAATATTTCCTTGGACATTATCTGTCTTTCCTGCTGCCATCTTTGTCATGTACTGTTTTGAACCTGCGAGAGCTGTCTGCCGCCATACCCTGCTTCTCCTCCTCCTTATCAAGCATTCTGTCTGCATCCACGCCTGCCCTTGCCCTCCTTCGTTCCTTTAACCCTTCTAGCTCAGGTTCAGCGGCTATAAAGGAGGCGCACTTCACCCGGGCCCGCTATCGATCCGTATCACACAGGACACGCCGCTCTCTTTGCTCAGCAGCAAAAAGCTTTTAAAACAGTTTGTGTTCGGCAGCAAGGTCGTCAAAGCAGAATTGTCTAGGAGGGGAATGCAATTGTTATATACAGCTGCAGGAGCCTGTACATGTGTGCATTGTATGAGTGTCTGCATGTGTACATGTGCATGTTTTAGTAAATTTGCAAACCAAATTACATAAATATCCACATGCTCTTCAGAACCATCACAACCGGGATTGAATATTGGAGCCAATTCTAAATACCCGAGTACACAAATGACCTATGCAGTATTATATGAAATATAAAATGAAAGCCATATTACTTCCTTGATGAGTCTTCAAGTGGGTGCTACAGCAAGAGATAGATGCATACAGCTTTGTCCTGTTTTGCCTGCTATAATGCCACTTGTTGCTATGTTTATAACTGATGTTCATACTTACATTACAATTTCAAGTAACACAGTTTCAAATGCAGCACTACATGATGCACATGCATGGTGCATGGGTGGGGCAGGGGCAAAGCACTTGCCCAACATTACAGAGGACCTGGGTTCAATCCCTGGGCGTTGTACTTACAGCTTTGCCTGGTGATCCAACGAACTAGCCAGCCTGTTCTCACTCCCAAGTCGTCAAATATGGTAGCTTGGTCAGTGGCCTCACACTTTAAACTAGGAGGATCTACGTGGCCGTGGTTATGGCGGGAGTAAAGGAGGAAGTCAGCTGACGTAGGTGCGACAAAGTCTGTCGGCAGGAGGTCGGGGTGGATCCGGGGTAAAAAAAAAACACAGGACTTTCACCGCGGAGACCGCTGTTTAGTGTCCCATGTGATTCAAAAAGTGAACATTGACTTAAGTCATGTAGAAGTTTAGTTACTAGGGCCATCAATCGATTAAAATAGTTAATTGCGAATCACAAATTAGAGCTGCAGTGTCTGCAGAGTCTGACAAACTGTCAGTATGTGACACATTTCGGTACAATGGGACATTGTGGGGGTTTCGGAATAATGGGCCTTTGGAACAATGGCATGGCACCCACTGATAAACCCAGATAGAAGCTTCAAAACGGTCCTACTGAAACCTCTCGGTGACGCCAACAACAGGACATCCACGATTGGCTATTTCAGTCCGTTCTCATTCCCAAGGCATCAAACACAGAGGCTTTGTCACGGGCGTCGGCGTTCTGTACCTACATACATAGAGACAGACTACCATTCACACAACCATTCACACCTACGGGACATCTAGAGTCAACAATGAACCTAACCTGCATGTCTTTGGACTGTGGGAGGAAACCGGAGAACCTGGAGGAAACCCACGCTAACATGGGGAGAACATGCAAACTCCACACGGAAGGGTCCCAAGCTGGATTTGAACCTGAGACCCTCTTGCTGTGAGGCGACAGTGCTGACCACTGCATCACCGTGCAGCCCAACTATTTAATGTTGAGAATACGGCAAGGGGGCAGTATGTGACGAGTTGGGATGAGAACTGTTGTTGACTATTTCCACTGCTTTCTAGACTCTAGAATATACACAAGTGAGATAAATATCATCTGTTTTACTGCCACTGTCTTAATATGCCATGTCTTTAAAATAAAACTCCAGTGGGCAAGTCTATTTAATGCCGAAGCCATGTTAAGAACTTCTCTGTTTTAAGTTAGATTGCATACACTATAAACTGAAGTCCAACGCTTTCCATTGTCACATAATCCTCTCTTAGCGGAGCAACGTAATCTTCAACATTGTGTCCACTAAACATAATCTGTTCTGTAGAGTTTGCACGCATTTGAACAACATCTGCAAGACTGCTGTGTTTTACCAAACAATGATGGTGATCACTGTAAAAGTTCCATGAACTCTGGTTCACCTTATAATGCTTTGTCAGTGCATTTTTTGTTTGACAGGGAGGACACTGATGAATTAAAGCAGCTGTCGCAAAAGATAGTTCGTACGTGTGGCAAGGAATCACTTTGCTCATTTTCCAAACTAACTAAACATATTGATGTGTTTCGTGCAGAATTGTCCTCACAGTCACACCGCACTCTGAGAGCCAAGACAAATAGCCAGACACCTAGAAAAACCCCCACACACCCAAAGTGCCTGCAGCTTTTGAGGACATACCAATGTTGCACTTCCTGTAACATGTGCTAAATCATATCTTCGTGTCTTGAGTCTGGGTAAAGTAATGACAGGGTTCCACCCAAGGTGAAGGACATACTAATTCACTCTGGCACAGCATTGTTTTGATGTAGAGATAGCGGCAGGCAGAGGTGAGTGATGGAGCTGTCCGACAGGAATGAGAGGAGGCCGGGCCCTCTGTCACAGCAGGACAGACAGATGGGGCATCATGGGAAACATGCCTGAGATCATAAAAGACTCTACAGGACATAATGAGAGACTTCGGGGTGGGGGGAAAAAAACTCCCAGGAAGGCATCATTTAACGGCTGTTCAAAAACAACTCCTGGTGAGTGAGCGATTCTCACTTCACACTCGTGATCTCTCTATCTGTTGCTCCTTTTTCGTGGGTTCCGTGACAGACGTGCACTCTCGAAGACCTTCGGACTATATGGGTAAGTAAAACAGAGTCCTATTTGTCTTTGATTTGAGTAAATGACGTCTTTACGAGGTTGCATCACAGACGGATGGTCCACCACGGCACATCCATCAGCGCCAGAGCAAAAAGAGAGATTGAGTTTCCAGACTCTCCCAGCGTGTCTTGCTCTCTATCTGTAACACCCCTTTATGAGTCACCTTGTCAAAGTCTCTGAAGCCAGACAACCTTATTTTACTGTATGGACATGTCTTTGTTTTCCATACTCACCAGAGGGGAAGATTTTCAAGGTCTAAGGTGGAGAAAAAAAAAGATAACACCTTTGAAAGAAAAAGCTTCTCGGGCATTCCAAGCGAGCAGAAAAGAAGCAATACAAGAGTGTATTTATTTATACCACAAAGTCCGAATCTGAGGCCCAGAATGTGGCTTGCGTGGCCTCTTATCTCGAATACACTTTTGGCATTTTCATATTGACGTCCAGCATTTATCAAGATTAACTCCCCGCTCTGTGCAGGGTCCTGCGGAGAAGCTTAACTTCTCCTCCCTATTCCGATTTCCATCTCGCTGGCCGTGTCTTAAAACGATAGACCTTTTCAAAGCTCGGCTGAAGAATTCGGTGGATTTCAGTGACGGGGACTCGCTGTCACATATTGATGTGATCATTATCAAATTAAGCACACCTCTTGTGATATATTAAAAAGCCATTTGGATTTCCGTAGCGCCCTAACAGGACCGGGAGCCACAGGGCACTGCTCACCCCCTCCTGAACCCCTATCACTCTCCCTCTTCCATCTGCCTTTCACATTACTGCCGCTCATGCTGAAGACTGGAAAGGTCATCCATGAAATGCTCGGTGTGGGATTATTCAACTCGTTGTTCCTTGTCATCCCAAATTGTGAATTTACACTACTCACTCACTGGTTCTCTTCATTGCATCAGAAGTGAATATGGCAGGGGCGTGCACAGACTTTTAAGGGAACTGTAACCTGACAAAGGCCGGCGAAGCGCTGAAGGCACAAAGTCACTTATTCCACCTTTACACCTGGCATTGAAATGCGTCTCGTATCCAGATTGTATCTATATGTGATTTAACCTGATTACATTTACACCTGGTATTAATATGTGTCTGAAAAGGCTGAGAGGAAGCCTCTGTAGGCTGCATTATGTATGGGTTTTGCAGCCGATCACTGGCGGAGAGGTGTTTTTTCATAAATGGTGCAATTTAGTGAATTCTGGCAATAATTTGAATCAATGGCAAAGGCACACATTTATACATGAAAAGTATAAAATAAAACATTTTACCTTCAACATGTATGCTTGATAGAGTCCCATTTCTCTCCTTACATGTACTTATTTTAACTATCCAGCTTTATTTTAGAATAAAAATAACAAACTTCTGTACTTTTATATTAACATACATGACTGCACTATGCAAATCGTTACTAATACGCCAGTAGTGCACGTGTTAAAGACAGACACAATCATCCTGCTGGGAACTGAGGGAACATTTTGTCCACTAAACTACTTTCATTATAAAAATAAGCAACATTTTCAACACTTCTGTATTACACCGTAAAAACACTGAATACAATTGTTTTCCCAAAAGGCAACAGGTCACAATAAACTACAAAACTGCAAAGCATCTCTTATGCTGTGAAATTGAAAATACTAAATAAATAGAATAATTAAAAAAAAATAAAACTTGTGCATTATAATTGAGTGTTCCAATTAGTTCCATCTTGGCTATACATGCCAATGTAAATGTAATTACTTCTGTAATTGTTTTAACCCATTCTGCTTTTGCGTCTAAAGGCTGCTTGAAAGCAGTGGGGTTAAGGAGTTGGGCTCCGGGTTGATTTTTCCTCAACTGGGTGATGCCGTCAATTTGAATGTGTGTTACACATGATGGATGTTTCCATTCACATTTCCTACAACGGAGGAGCGATGCCGACACACCGTCCTCGTCTACTACAAAGCTCTCTCTCTGTTGCTGTTGTAGCTGACCGGGAACCTGCAGCTACACATTCTGTTAACACATAATCATTAACCTGACCTGTTTCAAGTTAAAATATTTCATAAATATTAAGCTTTTATTTTATTTTTTATTGGAACTAGGCTTCAAAACAGCTATATAAACACAACAAAACCAATGGTTATCATTATTTGATTTTGAAGGTCTCTAAAATAACTCTTTTTTTGGGTTGGGTGTGAGCCACAAAACCACCCAGAACATTTTATTGCTGCCTCCCAAACTATTAATAACTATTATTTGTTTTCTGTGGGTCAGATTTTACCCAATTTTTTTTGGTTTGATGAGATTTTTCAACAGCAGGGTAAATGTGGTCTTTGGACAACAAAAAAAGTAAATATAGATGTTGTGCTTATGAATGGATTACAAGTTAGTTATGAGGTAAAACACTATATCGGGTAAAAATAACAGTTTTGAGTGTTTTGTGATGAATTATCAAAAATGGTCAAATTTGACACCCAAACGCAAAAGGGACGTGGCCCTTTCAAGCACAATATGTCACAGTCTGCTCCTCTTCATACCTGCACTCAGTGTTTTTCCATGACTCCGCCCTCACCTCACCCCACCAGTCAGCCACTCCCCCTCATCAGCTCACCTGAACTCACAGCTGCAAACCATCAGTAATCAAGCCAGTATTTAAACCTCCCTGTTTAACTCACTCATTGCCAGATTGTTCTTCGCTCCCATGCAAGACTCTCCGGCACTCATTCTTGGACCGATCTCCTGTTGCCGACCTCGCCTGTATCTGTCTTACCTGCCTTGTCGTAATCCCGGAAATAACCTCAGCCTTCTGTCCTTGACCACGAGTTCTGCCTCAGCGTTCCTGGTTTCTGTCTGCTCCTCTGGGCTGTTTGATGTTTTTCCAACGACGGTATCGCAGCGTAAGTTTCCCTGTCTGTTACCCTTTGGACATTGTGGACTTTGTTTGTGCTGCCGCTCTGCCATCGTGTGTGTTAATTCCCTACTGACGCTTGCTGAATTGTTTGGTGGACACACGTGGCTCATGCTAGCTCCGGACTCACCGGTACTCCGGTTCGACCCACCCGGGTCGAGCTCCTGAAAGACTCTCAAGGCTTCCAGCCTTCATCTAAAACAGTACCGTGAGTTTACTTACCTGCTTGTCCTGGTTCCTGTGCACACTGTGAATAAAAGACATCAACGTTATCTGCCAGGGATTGTGCTGCATTTGGGTTCATACCACACACTACGAGGGCTAAGTAAACTTCTCAAAACGTCTCATATAGAGCTGGGGAACATAGGACCCTTTGTAATGTTCCCATTATGTGCCTTATAAATCTGGGGAATACTTTGGGAATATAGGAATGACCCAATGGTTTTTTGGGGGTTCACAGTAAAGGTGTCTCTCCTATTGATTGAGTCCTGCCAGTGTGGCTCCCATAGAAAAGATAGTAAAGATCATTGCATTCTGGGAAATGTAGCATCCATGGTGTTTGAAGATTGACCCAATGAGGATTTCTTAACACCTGATGTGTCATTGTTGACCAATTTTTTTTATTTAATCCGTCTCTTGTGAGCCCCATAACTAAATGGAAGTGTCCTTTTAAACGCTTCAATCCACAGTATATTAAATTTGTACTTATTGCAGGGACATAATAAAAGCAATCATCCCAGTTTCATCTAAATCCAGCCAGTGGCATTCATGTTTGACGGACATAGCTCAAACTTCAGTCCCTATCCAAGCCATTTCACAGAGGGTACACGGGTCAGCGCTGTTAGACCCCCAACAACATTCCTGTTACTCCAGAATGAGAAGGGCTTGAGGAAGAGATAAGAGAAATGTGAGAAAAGTAGTGAGGTAAGGATGTTCTTCTTTTTATATCTAGATAACAGCATATTGGATTGAGTAAAGGAGGAAGGTACGGGCGAGGTGATATGATTCAGAGGGGAGAGGATGATAAGAAACCACCGGAGCAGTTTGGGGATTCTGGGCCTCGCACACTGCACGCTGCGAAGTTGTCGTCATGGCAGCAATGATCAGGAACTGTTGAGACCTCTCATCTTAGTGATCACAGTGAACTCCTCAGCAGCGCATCACTGAGTTGTTGTAGTGTTTTTTTTTTTTTTTTTTACCACAGAGAATCCAGCAAACATCAGAAATCCTGCAATGCTGCCACTTACTACCGTTACAGCTCATCAGTGAAAATCTGCAGGAAGTTACTGCAGCTACAGGGGGGGTGGGACAAAAGTAAGTAAGAGTTTCTTATGCTACATTAATCAGTTCACACACATTTGAGGCTCATTACACACTGGCTTCTGCTGGGAAATAAATTTGAACAGCTCAAGACAGCATAAACGAACAATCATGAATATCTTTACTAGGGCTGTCAATCGATTCAAATATTTAATCGCGATTAATCACCTGATTGTCCATAGTTAATAGCAAATTAATCACACAATTTTTGTCTCTTCAAAATGTAACTTTAAATGGAGATTTGGCAAGTATTTAATACTATTATCAACATGGGAATGGGAAAATATGCTGCTTTATGCAAATGTATGTAAATATTTATTATTGGAAATCAATGAACCTGTCCAAAATACTGTGTGTGTCAGATAGCAAACAACCACTACTACAAAACTCATGCTTTTCTTTCATAAGTAGTCTCCTTTTTATCCGATGCATTACAGTAGAGTTTGTGACCAACTGTACACTAGTTTTTACATTGCCTTGTGGGACAATTTGAATTCACTATATAGCTGTAGGTTATAATAATTCTGACAGGACTACTAAACGGCAAACAGATTATATAGTAAATTAGATATTGAATAGTTAATAATTTTGGACATAGCCATTGACTCTTCTGTCAGTTTTGCTGAACCATGCTAACTGACCAACACTCACTCTCACTCACTCCCAACTCATCAAATACAACGCCTGGTCAGCGGCCTTACGCTTCAAACTATGAAGCTCTAGGTACCCCTCTAGAGTCAGTTTTGACGTGTCAGGAACAACGTGTGTGTTTCCGCTTGTTATATGCATAGTGTCTTTTCAAAATAAACTTCCAACGTAGGTTTACTTATTTCACAAAGACACGCATTAAGAAAACCCTTTAATTTTTTTCCAGATTCCATTTTATTTTGTTCCCAAATTCTGTGTTTTCCATATAAATTTTTCTAATTGTGTGTTTTAGGATTTAAGCACATTTTGTCTTCAGAAAAAGTGTCTAATTTATTTATTTAAAAAGGATCCCCATTAGCTGATACCAATGGCACCAGCTAGTCTTCCTGGGGTCCGAAATCATGTACATTCATTTATCACATGCATACTATATACAACATCACATTTGTGTTACACCGATAACACTCAAATTTTCAAACATATATAAATTTCAAATTCATACACAATCTTCCATAATTTTTGTTTAGCCTCAAGGCCCATCATCGGGGAAAAGGGACAAAGAAAACCGTACATGACCAACACTGGACTATCGATCAGCTGTTTAAGTAATGTATTTGTAGATAGTATTTGAATGAGGATTTGTTAATCATGTGTTGGATTCAAAATTGAATGAATGTCAACGAATTTGATGCAACACAACATTGCACTTTTTTTTTTTTTAATCGATGAATGTGCTTTAATACAGCTATAAAACAACTTTCCATCCTTTTGTAAAATTAGGTGCTCTGCATTTAGCTATTAGTGTCAAATTCCTCAGCTTTCTGTATGACTAACAGGTGACCCCTCCCCCAGGTTTCCCCTCGACCCGTGTCTTGCACTCTCATTGGCTGTAGCTTCCCGACAGGTCAGACATTTACCTGCTACGTGATGCATCGGGGAGTCTCTCGGCTCATGTCTTTAAGCAGCGAGCCGAGCCAACGCCAATTTGCCTCGGGAAGCTCCAAAAACTGTTGGCAAGTGGAAAATCAGGGCTAAAGTTGTGTAGTGGGAACTACGTTAGTCGTCTGAGAGGACCTCTTCGACATGAATGTGAGCGTGAGCAGCAGCTCAGTTTGCTCTTGGTTGAAACATAGAGCAGAAAAGAGAAGAGAAGCATTGTGCCCGTAACTGAAACCGAAACATAGCGGCATAGTTTTTTCCGTTCAGTCGGCTCAGGTGCTGTGAAAAAACGCTTATGACAGCAGAGGAAGCCCTCAATTTTCATAAATTGCATCCACATTTTGGCAAATTCCGCAATTACTTTCGTGTTTCCGTATCGCCATCAGAAGTCAACCTGAGCATAAGTATCTGAAAACAGGTTTATCAAGCTAACAGTGGCAGTATTTGTGATCCACTACACTGATTGGCTGGCGATACCGCTGATCCCACCCTCTCCCTTGATATATATGTAACAATTATATCTACAGTATGCAAGCTGGAAAAGGACTCTGGATCAGGGAAGCATTATTTTTTTTAGATTTTTTCCCATTGTGACATCACACTGACAGTCTCACAGTGTGTTCCAATCCACGTACTTCCTGAAGTACACTTCAATGTAGTGCACTTTGTGCACTCTGTACTCACTTGAGTAGTGCGTAAATTTCAGCGGGGTAGGGTCGTCTCAAATCGAATACTCTGCGGCGCACTAAACGGAAATGACGATCGCAACATTTGACCGCGGCTCGCTACCCAACAAAATATCTAATGAAAAAAATGAAAGCAGAGTGGAAATTACGTTTCCAAAGTCGTCGCCTACGATGTGTCCTCCTGTTGGCTGGAAATGCACCGGTATTGTATTGTTTTATTCTGTTATAGACGTATGTTTGAATAGTGGTCGTTGTCCCGCCCCTTCCACTACGTAGCCAAGATGGCGACAGTTGAGTGTGGAAAGTGTCCAGCGTTCCACACTCAACGATCTGACCGTTTTGAGTACAACATCCGGGTACTTTGAGTCCACTGCATTTTGCCGTACTTCCCAGTGTGAACGCACTTATGCACTCAAAATAGTAAGTGTAAGTCCAGAAGTACGCGGATTGGAACACATTGCAAGTCAGCTGAGAGTAGCTTATTTTAATGGTGCAACTTTATCCACCAAACATTGAATTTGAAAATCCAGGTTCATTCCTTGCAGCGCTTACGTAACTAAATCGTCAAAACCCTTTCCTTTACTATCGACTTATAAAAACACATTCTCTTCACTAAAAACCTCAACAATATTTATCGGCGCGTACAGTCAAGTAGAAAGACAGAAAGGGACTTCCCATGTGAAACCACACAGTATCTCCTGCCAGAGTAATTACCAGCCAAAGTGGGCACTCTTCCTCCAAGTGCAATGCATTAGCTCCCCAATAAATGATTTATAAATATGCAACCCACTCGCCCCTGTGATTACAGTACAATGAAGAAAAAAGGAAAAGTGCGGATAGAGAAGCACACCTCTCCAGCTTCTCTCTCTGTGTTTTTTCTGCCAAATGGAGTAAGATGGACATGTTTAGCTCCCTGTCTTGACAGGTGGGATACAGGGCTGAACTCAGGCCTGTAAATGTACAAGGGAAGGCTGTACTGCAGGGATTTCCGCGATGATGGAGTAAGTGGCTTCTCTTGGCGCTAACGCATACAGATCAGCTGTCCCTTAGACAATACTCCCTGCTCTTGAGCAGAAAAGTTTTTTTTCAGCCTCCTCTCAAGATAGAAGCTGATAAAAATAGCTCCATTCATTCAATCAGGAGGGTTTTTCTCGAACAACAGAGCCATTTCCTGCCAGTAGAATAATGCATTTCCTCTGTGTATTATTCTGAGTATCTAAATGGACATAAATGACTTTCAACAAAGCACATTTTTTGTTTTAAACTTTAAATCATCCATTTTATCCTGAATACTGTACAGCTGCAAATTGAATACAGCGCATTTGTCAGCGATGGAAGCTTGAGGAAGAATAAAATGTTTTGCTGTTCATTTATCTGCCTGAATATTCAGTAATTCACTGCACAAAGTGACATAATATTCATTGTAATATAACCCACTTGTACAAGAAATCCATCTTTATGATGAAATCGCATGGTTTCATAGGGAACAATGTGGGTGAATATAAGACATTTGATTTCAGGTACGTGTCTCATGTTAGTGTCAAAGCAATGAAGAAAAAAAAAGCGAAAATCTTCTCTGACAATCTGTAATAAGAATATGCACTTGGGTGTCTAAAAAAAACCCCTTTCAAGTTATTCGGATTTGAATACATAATTTGCATCAAAATGTAAATTTTGCACACAAAGTGTCACATACAGTAGGCAGATTGCAGTCTCTAAGCCCATTGATGCTGGACTTCCTGGATCCTGTTTCATCATCTTACTGGTACCTGTAACAATAAGGTTAAAGCAGCCTTAATCTCCTTTTAAATTACCATCCTGATCTCATAGGAAGGCGATAGAGATGCTAATTTTGATTTCAACAGACCGCATGTGTGTGACAACAGTGAGTATTAAGTTATCAGTGACATTATAGCTGTGAATGTAGCAGTGCAGTGTGTGTACAGTTTATTTGTCCGTGAATGAATGCCACAACTCCTCAAGACCTAAGCCGAGTTCCTGTTTTGCTCTGCTTTTTATTTAATTCTGTATATTTATTTTAACTGTTTAACTGATAGCATTATCGGTTAAACGGTTAAATATTAACATCCCTAGTGTACATTTTATGGACATTCTGCATGTCATGATAACGCATTTTAGGCTTTTTGCGTGTCGTTCTAACACCACGGCGCGTTCCTAGTCCTCTGTTTGAAATTTGCTTTTGATTGTGAGCAAGTTTTGTCAAGACTTGAGAAGCTTTTTTGCAGTTGGTGAGAGATTCATCAGAAGAAACAGTGATGCCTCATCCTGATCTCATGGGAAGGCGTTAGAGATGCTAATTTTGATTTCAACAGACCGCATGTGTGTGTGTGACAACAGTGAGTATTAAGTTATCAGTGACATTATAGCTGTGAATGTAGCAGTGCAGTGTGTGTACAGTTTATTTGTCCGTGAATGAATGCCACAACTCCTCAAGACCTAAGCCGAGTTCCTGTTTTGCTCTGCTTTTTATTTAATTCTGTATATTTATTTTAACTGTTTAACTGATAGCATTATCGGTTAAACGGTTAAATATTAACATCCCTAGTGTACATTTTATGGACATTCTGCATGTCATGATAACGCATTTTAGGCTTTTTGCGTGTCGTTCTAACACCACGGCGCGTTCCTAGTCCTCTGTTTGAAATTTGCTTTTGATTGTGAGCAAGTTTTGTCAAGACTTGAGAAGCTTTTTTGCAGTTGGTGAGAGATTCATCAGAAGAAACAGTGATGCCTCATCCTGATCTCATGGGAAGGCGTTAGAGATGCTAATTTTGATTTCAACAGACCGCATGTGTGTGTGTGACAACAGTGAGTATTAAGTTATCAGTGACATTATAGCTGTGAATGTAGCAGTGCAGTGTGTGTACAGTTTATTTGTCCGTGAATGAATGCTACAACTCCTCAAGACCTAAGCCGAGTTCCTGTTTTGCTCGGCTTTTTATTTAATGTTTTATATTTATTTTAACTGTTTAACTGATAGCATTATCAGTTAAACGGTTAAATATTAACATCCCTAGTGTACATTTTAAGGACATTCTGCATGTCATGATAACGCATTTTAGGCTTTTTGCGTGTCGTTCTAACACCACGTTGCGTTCCTAGTCCTCCGTTTGACATTTGCTTTTGATTGTGAGCAAGTTTTGTCAAGACTTGAGAAGCTTTTTGCAGTTGGCGAGAGATTCATTAGAAAAAACATTGATGCCTCATGACTGATCACATTCATCACTATTAAAAAGGATATCATAAATCCTCCTACTATCTGTCCTTTTTTATAATGCCCAGAGTATTACATTTCAGGATGGAGGCAATACGACCCTGCTCGGAGGCCACAAGGTTTAAAACAGAGGCCACTGGATCAGTTTCATGAGATCGCTCTGTTATGTGTCGGCCTCATGTAAACTGCTCCACTGAACACAGCTCTCGGTGCTCTTTCCTCTCCCATCATTCTCATAATAAAGACCCTGACTGCGCTACCAGAGGACTCCACATCTTTATTGAGCTTTTATTGAATTGTCTGATGCAAGGAGCTGCTGGAGCTGCATCCGGGCAGAGCCGCTGCTGCTGCGTCGCCCCGAGGAAAAACCTGTTTCACAGTGTAAAAAGGCTGACCTTGATACAACTGGGTTAAGGTGAAGAATGAAGACATGTACTGTAGGATCTCCCCTTGCATGTCTGGGCCACTCAGGTGCGGCTGAACAATTTGTTTTTACTTTCGTGGTCATTGCCCACCCATGTGTGTAACCTGGCTCGGGCTGCAGAATCTTCAAGGCAAAACAAGCCTCAGACCACTCAGTGAGGCCACCGCACACTTCCTGTCAAAGCCTGAGGCCCTCTCCAGCCACTTGTCTGGAAATTCCATTCAAACAAAAGGCATACCTGTTAGCTGTTTATTGTGGAGAGAGCTATCTGATGAAACACTTGTGGAATGGAATGTTTTTCCTTTCCTTTCCAGGTGCATCAGGTACATATAATAACCCCGTCCAGTCCAGTTTCCTCATATAGCACCTAACAATTACATCCAATGTGTCTGTCCTTTACAGACATTTTCATTGTCATTATGTTGCTAGGGCAACAGCTTTGGTTCAAGTTTACTTCCTGTAAGCTAACAAACATCGGCTGTGTCCGAAATCACTCACTACATAGTGAGTTCATCATTTTGTAGTGCTGTCGGAATGTATCGTGATTTTAATTATTACTATATTATACCCTATATAGGGGACTCAAAGTATCCCACAATGCATTGTATTGTTGACACTATATACCATCATGCATTGCGGTGATGGAAAAATGGCAGGCGGACGAGAGGAGAGAGAGAGAGCAGCACGACTGAGTCAAATCCATGAGTTGTGCTGTTAAAATAATATATTTAATATTAGCAGCACATCACAACACAAACGGTCACAAATTTGGGAAAGTACTCTTATTGTCTCCATATGTTGCAGCACAGCTTACCAGGGAGAACTTATATTCACTCAGATCATTTTGCTAAAAGGCAATTCAACAAAATAGCTTACTGTATTTATCACAAAGTATTTATTATGGATGATCCACCAGCCGATGTTGATGTCGCATGTTTTAATTGCACGACAGCAATGACGTAGTTAGCGACGCAGAGAAAATGATCAAAAGTAGTGTCCGAAAGTTCTTTTGCTCATTTTGCCGATGAGGTCACTATATAGTCCTCTGTATAGAACTGAGAAGGGAGTTTAGTGAATGAGTGATTGATTTAATACACAGCCATTGCATCAGGAAATACACAGGGGCCAATTTAGAACGTTTATGTTGTCAAGTTTGAAAAGGTCTATATAGCGAGGCGGAAGGGTGTAGAGCAGAGGAAGCTGGTCCATAAAGGCAGAGAAGGTTGTTTCTCTATTTGTGAGAGACAGGAGAGATATAAAATATAAAAAAAAGAGTAATTGGTTGAAATAAACCATTACCAGATTTCAGTACCATTTATAAAATATTTTTTTCTGTCTTCTTTGTGAAAAAACCCTTCAACAGCGACACCTACAGGACAGGCACGGAAGTGGTGGTGGGGGCAGAGGAGGACGGCTGGTGTTGTCCTCCCTTAGGGTGGGACCTTCTATATCAATTTAATGCAATCCATTTGCTAATCTGTTATTGGCCAAAACATGACGCTCCTTGGGTCGTTCCCGGTCAACAACCGGAATACAATATTGATATTGCGTTGGTCAAGTGTTGATTTCCAAATGACCAAGTTGATTTCCAAATGACGAAGTGACATTAAAGCGATAATATAAATTAATACCTAATAGAGTAGCACATTACAAAATAAATAGTAAGGTTTTTAAACACTAAACAATTACATTCTATTTTGGCATTTTCCAAATTCCAAATTTCCTTTTTTTTTTTTTTTTTTTCCAGATTAACGTTTTGCATTTTCATTGAGGAGTAGCTCGCTACTTGCATCAGCCAACACAACAGTTAGCTTGTTTTAGCAGCCCTGAAGGACTGTAAGCTAATGGCGAGAATGGATTCGGACTGGGGGTGGCGGGACGCACCCGCCGGGGAGAGAATGGAGAGCTCTGCTCTGCTGCCTCAGCTGTCCAGGCTGGACTCGCGGTAGGACTACGATGCGGCAGCCCGACGTGCTGCTGCACTCCGCTCACCCATGACTGGATCCCGGTATGGCCGACCGGGTGTATGATGTTCCCAGTGTAACGTACCGGGTGCTTCGTCACCCCACGTTGGACTGACAGGCTTCTAGTTACACATTACGCACACTCATGGTTGATTGCAATGCAGAGCCTGCAGTCATTGTTTATTAAAAATATAATATAAGTTGTTGTTTTACTGCTTAATAAGAAAATGGAGATAAGCCCAACCCAGCTGACTCCCCAGTAGGAACAATTTCTTTCTCACAACATCCCCAAAAAATAATAATAGAGCCATAGCTGCCCTATTTCAAAGAGATGTTGTCTATTCCAGATGTCATGACATATTGGAATTGGTTTGTAAATGATATGTATTGGAAGAGGGTCTGGATGCGTCCTCAGAAATACCTAATCAAGAAGTGTCAAAAATATTACCCTGTCAATCACTACATGCAGAAATAAAAAAAAAAAACACAGAAACACAAACCGCTCTTTCTGTGATGAATATTCAGAAACAGTTTCATATTTTGAAAGACTTATTATGGGAAAATGTGGTGTTTGGTTTCTTCAAAAACCCAAGAAAAGGAGACATGCTATTTCTCATAATACATCTGATAATGATGTTGACAAAATCCTCTATTCATAATTGAAAATGTATCAACAAAAAAAACATATTTAGTTGTTGTAGTTTAGAATGTTGAGCAATATGTGAAACCACTTTCTAATTCCACAAACAAAAAAGCTATCAAGACATTGTATGTTTTATAATATTGTTTTCTAGTGTGATTATACCCCTGACTCTTTTGTTATTGTTCTATTCGGCTATCACTGTATATTGAATCTGTGTTATGTTCTTTTTTTTAATAAAAAAAGAAAGTAGAGATAAGTAGCCAACTAGTGTAACATTACATGACGCTTTGGGTTGGTTTTCCTCCTGTCCTCCCCAAGTATTGTGTTGCAGAGATATCTACTGAAATGAGCATGCTAACCAGATTGCCCCTGTACCTCCTGTCTTGTGATTCCACTTGTACCTCGAGAGGTCCAGTCTGCCCAAAGCCCCCAGGAAGAGCACCGGGCTGTGAAGCAAATATTCATAGTGGCCAAACAGCGGTATTACAACTTCTGTGTCGGTCAAGTAATGCCATTGGGCCCAAAAATACTTTTTCCCGTAGACTTACATTGGGAAAGAGACGTCTGTAACTCAGAAGATACGTTTTTTTAGGTAAATCAACTTCCCAGTACGAACACTTGAATAGTCCTTATTTAAATAATTAGGTCCTAAAGGTTGTAAAATACACTAATTGCTGAATCCAGACTTATTTCTCTTCCTCCGTTCATATGAATGAGACCCAGACCAAGGCAGGACCGAGGGCTGGGAGGCGGGGTTAAAGAAAACGCTATTGCGCCTGCTCTATGGGCCTAATGGATGAGGAAGATCGCAAGATGATCCGGGTACTTTATCATTCGCCAGTCGAACCATTTTGGATTCATGCGCCACTGAGCAACTCACATAAGAATAAACGGGCGTCCCCGCCTCCAATGCTTTATCCAGTTCTCTTTATACATCCAGGGTCTGCCCTCAGTCCAACATGAGAGGACCAAGAAGTAGAGCTGCACAGAGGGCTTCAAGGTATGTTCAAGATACAGGGTCCGTGTACTTTTTGATAGTTTGTGTATTGGATTAAATCCAAAGTGGCAGAAAATGAGATAACGACTTGTATATTCGCTTTGTCCTCACTCTGAAATCGCAACAGGTACTTTCGTGACAGCTATTTTGCTTGTGTTTATATAATTTAATTGTGGCATGTAACAGAGTTGGTTATTACCTCCACCAAGACCAAAGGCCTTGGGCCAAAAAGGTTATGTTTTCACCGCCATTGGTTTGTTTGTTTGTCTGTCTGTTAGCAGGATTACTCCAAAAGTTCATGATGGATTTGAATGACATTTTTTGGAGGGGTGGGGTGTGGCACAATGAGCAATCCATTCGATTTTGGTGATGATCCGGATCATGATCAGAGACTCCAAGGTGCGGCGGGACCTGCTGTCCGTCCGCGGTAAGAAAGAAAAAAGCGGTAGATGACGGAATGATAGACAACGTAGTGTAACATTATACAGACATAACAAGGCTGCTGAATGAGAGAGGCATCCGCCGATACGTTACACGGAAACACACCGTGTTAATAATAAGCCGACCACCTCACGGTACCGCCAGCTGTGAGCTGTGATCTGTTTTTAAAGTCACGCACCTTGGCAGAGGTCTGCGCTCTCCGAGTGCCATTCTAGTTTATTCTTCTATTACTTCCCATTGGGAAGCTCTACTCAGGGAGTCCCCAGAATGGTTTGGTCCGGAAACACCATGTATCTTATAGGAGCAACTGACTCAAGAGGATCATGGGACATTTAATGCATCATTGACACCTGTGGCTACAATAAATGCTGTTCAGCAACGTAACACCGACAGACGTACACAAACACAGACGTATCAGATTACACCTCTTTACGTTACATTCTGCATGGTGCTCTCTGAACATTTGTATGCGGAGCTCTCGCACACACACAATGTGTTCTTATTCCTACTATCCCACATGAAACCGGCCAACACAGGAAGGATAAACCCAGATATTGGGATAGGCGGGGGGGTGACTGAAGCCCTTTTTACCTCTCGCAGAGAGAGCTGTATTGATTGGCAGCACTGCTCACGATAGTACATCTGGAGAAGCTTTTCT